>CAJHQP010001679.1:0-106727 GCA_905132765.1 Moricandia arvensis
TGATTTGGTGCACCCACTAGACTCATGTTGTACTAGGATCCTCTAATTATTATCAAAGATTCTTTTTAGTTTGTTTGTTTTTGTTATATATGATTATGGATTAAGTAGAGACTCGCCATGCAATATATAAGAGCAATTTCAATAGGGGTTTCTCAATAAAAAGTTCTCAAAATACATATATAATCCAGTAAGTTTTAGTCCTATTGCTGACTTTACTAGCTACTTTATAAGCAGGGAAATATATATTGTGGCCGGGGTTTTAATTAATTAAATACCAATCAAATGGAATTTCCGTGCTTATAAAGTAATCTAGAAAAGTCAGCAAAATAGAAAGTTAAATACGGAAGTTATTAAGGGAGATACGTAGGTAATGTTCTTCTCACTATGTGTCAAATGATCATTGAAAAGTTCATATACCGAACCGTGGAGTTGTTAGCTCAAATATGTATATTCGTTGCAAATATTCATATCTCCATTTTAGATTACCATTTTCATACTTTGTAAACCGTTAAACGTTAGTATATAAAGTGCATTTTTGTCAACTTGAATTTTACTACCGTTGTTTTCTTAGAATATCGTTGCTCACAAAGTTTATCTTGCCTAATCTATTACAAAAACTACCAAATACCTTAGTGTTGATTTTAGGATCACAATATTCTTTAGTAGTCTTTTTTTAACAATTCAAAGCTTTTTGACTAACCCTAGTTTGAATTTTAGCGAATATAGAAGAAACCTAATAAGCTGAAAGATTTGTATGCGAAAAAAAATATTTAAATCATGGTATTTTTACCTACTAGCAATTATAATTGACGATAGTAAGCCAATGCAACAAATATTGTGAAGATCAAACAAAGAAAGAAGTGGTTCGATGGGAGTTGAAATTTGTGGTATGGATTTGGTATATAGAAATATCCATAACTTAGCAACTAACCTTTACGGTTTTATCAATTTTAAACGAAACTGTAAGTTGACCTTTTTCACTCGTTTTACATACACCTCATGCTCGCAGTATCAGTCGCACTCGCACCTCTTATATATTATATACTAGGTGTTTGTTCATCTTCTTCAGTTCTAATCTAAAGAAACATAAGATTGTGTTTTTTTCAAAACATAAGATTATGTTAGTTTAAAATTTAATACCTTTAGAATTGATAACATGTTTCATGTTTAAAGATTCAACGTTGATTAAATATCCAGGAGTTTAACGACAATCAAGCTACTATGTATACTAACTAAAAGTGGGTTATCTATATCATTTAAGAGAAACGGTATAATTAAAATTATCAATATTTATATAAAATGTGTATTGGGACGAAGCAGGTTAAATTTAGAACGTTAAAAGCATCTTTATCCATAACATTTCTCTTGGGGTGCTTATTTTTTCTTTTCTCTTTTGATTTCTTTAAAAAAAAAAAAGCAACTAATCGCGGACTGCTACGTATCAATGGAGCCTCCAAATAGTGTATACATTATGTGTTCATTACTTATTGGTCTAGAATATTTTGCATTCAAATTTTAATAACAAAAATAAAATATATTAGTAAAATATTAGCTAAGAGATTTTGGAACGTTTCTCCTCGCTAATGATGCTCTTAACAGGTCTAATATTATATCCTCCGACTTGAAAAATCACTAATTAAGTTCCACCCAAATTGAGTAGACCTCGTAACAACTTAGGTTAGCAATAAATTGACGTATTTGGTGATAATACGACTATGAGTGAATAATGTGGCTTTATCTTTCTTTTTAATCACTTTTCTTATTTCTATATAGTATGATATATTTTCGAAGTTCGAGGCTGAGAATAAAGTAAATTACGAAACAATTGTTAATCATCTCTCTTAATGAAGAGTGTAACTTACAAAACGAGATTCCAACTTTCATACTCAGCTATCAGCAGTTAAAGTTATTTAGTGAATAAATTGAGTAACTTCCTAAAGCCAATTTCAAATCTGAGCATCTATGAAGTTACCAAGGTAGTAAGCTGCTTCCGAAGGACGAGTGGAGTCCCAAAACAAGTGATCCGACTCATTTGGACAAGTCTTTGAACTCGTTTCCAAGTACCCTGTTCCGCGACTTCTTTTCTTTGTCTCCTTGATCCCTATTTTCATTTTGACATGTTATGCAACAAGCTCTGACCACTTGTTACAACATCTTTTCCAATTCTATCATTCACGGAATACCAAGTTTAACAAAAAAAAGTTTTTCGATCTTGTCATTCTCGACCTCTTTCACTCGTCTGTTTGTGTGAACATGAAAAATAAGATAAAATAGAGACACATAGATTTGTTAACCCGGTTCAATCTATCAGATGTGATGGTGCTACTTCTGGAGCCAAATAAATCCTGAGAATTAACTAAAGAAGAAGAGTACAACTCAATCTCAGAGTTCACTGTAACTCAAGAGAATTGATTAAAGAAAAAGAAGTTAGGACTACTAAAATTTATACCAAACGTCTTGCGTATCTAGGCAAAGAATCTTTGGCAATAAGAGAGTTTGCTTTTGCTATCTTCTTCTTTGGTCCAATGCTTCACATATCATTTTCGCTTCTCAGTTAACTCAAACTGATACTAATCAAAAATTGAATCACCAAGGTATATCAACATGATAAACCATGAGTACATAATACTAAGTTAATAAGAAGAGATTAAGATGACTTCCAGAACAAGGAAGAAATCCCATATTTGCTAGGGTTTTGTATCATGTCCATCACTGGGTCATAAACTTTGGCGTAAAGCAACTTGCTTCCTGGGAGAGACGCTTCTATTTATGGCAACTTCTTCTCAAGTTTCTGATTGTATAAGACTGAGTATGTATTCTCTTTTTCCAAGCAAGTTCCGTTCGTGATGGTTTGCGATTTTGCGGTCATTTGGATCGGCAACCATAATTTTTCGGCATCCTAAACCGTAAAGCTCCTGGACACACATCATATATCCAAACTGAGAAATCCAACGAGACGATATTAATTAGACCGAAGAAAACTATGAGACATTACTCTAAAAAAACCTCAAGTCTCTTAAGCACAAAGTCTTGTGGCGTTTGCGGCTGCGTTGCAAGACGCGAGGACCATTGCAAGATAAATTGCTTGATGTAGCAAGGCAATGGGAGTGTGGTTTGTTACTAGATGAAAGTTTTGGTTCTAGAGTAACTTTACAAAATTTAAATTCCTTCGAACAATGAAAATCCTTTGTAAAAAGTGTCTTTTTTTGTCTTGGCTAAATTTAACATTCAAAAAAGAAAGATAAATGTATAAAAATATTTGATTGTTTTCCGAGTGATTTTTTTTCTTTCGTTTCTATGCTCTAAAAAGTTATGGCACTATGTTCTCATATCTAATAAAGTGTGTTTCCGTCTTCTGATATGAGACATTTATCTACAACTGTAGTTTCTTTAATAATTTTTCTCATCTGTCTTCTTGTTACTATTTTTTTTTTCTTTTTGACAACATAAGCTTAACTAGAAAAAGGACCTATAGGTTTAGAAAGCCAAATTGGAAGTGAGTAATTGACATAAAGCATAGCTGAGAAAAATTTGTGTGTCATTATATTTTGTACTCTTGGAATATGTCTGATCTTGAAGTTAGGAAAGAAAGTCTTATTGTCTTTTTACTACTTATATAACGGTTAAATACTTTGATTCTCCTCTTTATTTTCACTTTAGTATACTGTGGCTCATCAGTCTTTGTTACATTATACCTAAATTGATTTGTCTTTTGTAGTTTTTTATCTTGGTCTGATGTTTTTTCGACTGGCTTACTATGACATCATCTCCTTTATGATACGTCCAAATGATACATGAAGAACCAGGATTTTCAATAGGAAAAATCTTATGGATGTTGTTTATTTTCTTTTCATCATCATTCACACTAGTAGACCTATTAAAAAGATGGGTCTCTCTTTGAACCGATTTTAAAATTCAATAAAGATTTTTTTTTTGAATTCCCTATGGAAAATGGACTGTTGGCTATTAAAGACAATCAATATCTATTAATTAACATATATGTAATAATATATTAAGATTAATTAACTAAAATATCATCTTATTACATATACACAGAGAATATATATGTTGCAGCATTGCTATATAAACAATTAACTTAATTTTAAGTGAATATATACGATTGTTGTTATATGTCTACATCTTCTCAAATCTCTTTAAAATGTAATTTGAAACTTTGCTAGCTTGGAGATAGAAACAACCTGTATACCGTTATATGATTGAAAGGATCTTATACACGAGAGTAAATCTAATGCAACGTGTGTTATCGAATATCGACTGGAGATATCTCCAACATCTAAACTAAAGTCTTTATGTTATCCTCTTATTTTGTCGTTACACCATCAGGTTCATCCCCCTTAAACACTATCACGTCTCATATTTTGTTTGTAACTACGAAATCTAGTAATCTGTAACCTAATCTTTCGAGAATCTACAATTCCTTTTTTAATAGTAGAACTCAAAGTAATTCCACTTCAGATCTGCTTTAGTGTTTTGTCTTTTTCGTACATTCAATAATCAGACAAATTACCATACTAATCTATAGATCGAACCAATGAGACATTTCTCTTAATACAAGTTACATTTTGTCTGTAATTTTATTTTCATTAGTATTTTCCAGGAAACATTTCCAAGAACTATAGCTCCCAATAACTTATGTTTATGTTTGGGATAAAATTTTCATTATATTTTCCTAGAAATAATTTTCCAGCAATTAAACTTAAACTTCACACGTATACATAGCTGTAGATTATTCACCATACAAGCTCGTGATCTTTACATATCCTATGCCATTATAAAATGTAAAATAGAAGTTTGTAACTATAGCTGGAGAATAGACTTGGATTCATTGAACCGTTTGATCAAAATGACAGCTATACTATACAGAAGTTTTTTTTTAATGTCACCTAGCATTGTGATCACTAAATAAATTATAGAGATATGATAAGCAACCATATTAGAGAAATCGGTTTTCTTGTTATGATAAAATCTAATAAGAACAATTATAGTTGCCCTACCATACGGCAGATTTATTGGTCTTACCAATGCAGTATATAATATATTTGCAATCGACTGGTTCCTACGTGAAATATTAGTATGATTCACGTTTATATATTAGCACCGTCTAAACCCTTTTCACTGACCTTATTTAACTACATAATTAATTGTGGTCTATGATCAACCGTGGTTGGACGTACTAGTACTGTTGTCCAGTTGAGGTAAAAGACAGACTTGGCTCACGTTCTTGAATTAATTGACCCATTTTTAGTTTCATATTTAATTAAGCTTCAATCATAAGTGAACACCCAAAAATAAAATCGTGTGGCACGCACGAGGCGTATTCACTTTCTTTAATAATCAATTTCAGCGCCGCTCGTACGTAGTCGGTGCCAGAAACTACCGTGCTGCGAAGCTTCCTCTCATACGTCCTTGGTCCTTTTTTTATTGGGCATTAATCATTTGATGAATGGGTTTACCAAAACCTTAAGCATCATTAAATTCATACTACAACTTGTATCATCACGGGGAAGTTAACGCCTCGAGAGTAATAATTAATAAAAATAGCCCCGAGAATGGGAGAATCATGAGTACTAGCTAGATTCCTACACGTACATTTTGGTACATGCATGACCTTTCTATCTCATTGTAACACCGTCATAATTAACATCGAATATAAGAGCACCCGCAACAGTGGATCTCTAAGGAGTCCTTATAAATAGTGTTTTTTAATTTTTTAATTATTATTATTTTTTTTTTCAGATTTAAAAAAAAATTAAAAAAAATAAATATCAACCAATCACGGGCCGCCACGTGTCGTGAATAGTGTCGTGAATAGTGTAAGAATCAATCCTTATATAAGGATTTTTTAGAAAGAATCCTTAACTTTTTTGATTATTTAATTATTTTTTCCTAAGGATTCCTCCTAAGGACTTCACCTAAGGATCCTGTTGCGGGTGCTCTAACGTACTTGTATTACAAATGGTGTGGTTCAAATCCTATAACTTTTGTCTTATCGAGATAAGACATGTGATAACAAAAGTTTTTTAGATTATTTTTTATTAGGAAATGAGGACAAAACAGTTTCCGTAGTTTTTTTTAAATAGTTGGACTTTAATGATGCTTATGTAATACTATCATCTACTAAAATAGTTATAAGCTTTTCCTCTTATAAAGATCAAAGTATTTAACAATTGGAGTACTTAAATACATCACCTAAATACTCCAAATTTAGCTATGCTAAAGAATCTCGTAGCGCCCCTTCATAAGTTGCTCGAAAACTAGGAAAATAGTTAATTTGACGTTAAATTAATTAATTATGTATAAAGTTTCCTTTGGAAGCATAACCAGAGGGCGTAACAGATCCTCTAACTAACCTTCTCTTCGTTTTTTTTTTCTTTAAACAACGGGTCCTTTCACCATATTCTATAAATTAATACGCATACAGCTGCAAAACTGTTAGTGGTAACTGAATACAATTACAAATAACGTACATCATTTAAAATTCAGATCAAGAAAGAGTATATAAATGACAGTCGCAGACAAGTATCATAAACAACACTTTAAAGCAAAATTTGCAAAAGAACACACTGTACATACAATTCAGCACCAAATTTACTAGTATCCACATATTTTAATTAATTAATGTTTCATTTACACGAGCTATTAGATTAATTGATTTATTTTTTTGAAACTGGACGCACAAACTATATGTTAGCTGCGTTTAGGTTATGGAATATTCATGATATGAAAAGCAATATCAGCGAAAGTGTGCATTGTTTCAATCTTCTATATATCAATAGGCTTTAAAATTGTTACTCTGCATTATCATTTTGCAGTTTTATTCTATGTTGTTTTACTCTTCTGTATATCAATAGGCTTTAGAATTGTTACTCTGCATTATCATTTAAAAATGTGTTACATTGCATTATCATTTAAAATGTTAATTTATAGTTATTCAGTTTCATTGACCAATGACGGAAGCAAAATCTTAACTATATTCCATTTAGATAAAAATAAATTTGGAAAATAGTATTTTACAAAAATTAATCGTAAATATCGCCGTTTGTCAGTTCTCTCGCCCCAACGTCACACTGCTAGCTGGGCTTGTCCGTTGTCTGTCGAGAATTTTTGATGAATTAGGACATGAATGTTCAAATCCTTTATTATCACAAATGATAATTCCTTACGAAAATTAAATTTTTTTTAGAAAATATGTAGATAATTAATTCCTTCAACTAATAGTTTATCTGTGTTTGCATCTTTAGATTTTAGAATATGTAGGGTGATTAAAAACAGGGAAATGTAAGGTTATATACTAAGACCAGAAAGAAAATTAATCTTAACGTTAATATTTAATTTTTCTTAGTTTGTAGTTTGTACCGATAAACATGCATATGTTTTTATCTATTTACACATCTACATACATGCCTACTTAAATTCCTTCTGTTTTTTCTTAAGACTGTTTTGTAGAATTTGTTAAGATGTATTTTTATTTTGGTTTTATTAACTTAATATTTTATTTTCTAATAAACGTTCCACCATCTATATTTTTATGTTTTAAGCTAATTTAATTTTAAAATAAGATGTATTTTTATTTAAAATATAAAAGTCAATCTCTTAAAAATAAGGAGAGTACATCACGACTATTTCTAGTCATTTTAGTTGACAAAAAAGCGCATTAGTTAGTTTGTCCAACTAATTAAAATCTTAATCTAATAATCAAATATTTCTTTTTGTCATCTCAATTTGATTAATATTTAAGTAAAACTATATTATATATATTATATAAAAGCGACGGAGTATAAAGAAATCTCTGAAACATAAACCTAAAGAATGCCGAAAATATAATACCCTTTTAAGAAACGAGAGGGATACTAGCAATTAAAACAAATATATTTATATATCAGAATCGTATTTTAATTTTTTAAACTAGCTCTCAGTGGACTCTACTTGTTCTGCAATATACTTCCATACATTAATTTAAGTCAAAAACTTCGTGTTATCCTAACATGGAAAAAAACCAATCGATGTTTCGATGGTAAAAAAAAACTAATCGATATATACGTAGGTACAATGTTACATAGGCTTAAACCAAAAAAAAATGTTACATATGCTTGTATCTAATACTTCACAGTTTTATCTGATATTTTAGTACGAGTTGACGTTCAGCTTAAAAATATCTTATACATTTCTGGCTTTCTATTTTTCTAATAAATTCCTGTATAGTAGACTAATTGTATTTCATCTATAAAAATAGTTAAATCAAACCGTCTTTTCTTAAAATAAATTATATGAACTCATTATAACTTCAAATTGTTTAAAGATGCAATAATATGAGGGTCCCAAATTATTTGTAACGAATTCATTATTGGACAAAGCATATATTTTAGTAGTATAGTACTTCGTAGTTTGGTGTAGAAAATAGGATAATGCTAAATTGTTATTTTCTTTCTGATTAGTTTCAGAAATAATCATATAACTCAGTACTTCTAGTCATTTATAAAATGATAGATTTGTTATAAATTTAGTAATCAAAAGATTAGACAGCTTAACTTAAGACCACAGACTTATGAAAATGATAGGTGCCATTTTATGGTTAGACAAGTAGATTAATTGGGTGGAATAAAAAGATATAAAAATGAACACTACTAATAGGACTGCTTAAGTTAATGTTAATCACAATGAGAAGGAAGGGCATTTCAGTAAATAAAACATACGTATACGTATGGTCAAGCTCTATCTTATGATCACTCTATATATAACCTCATCTTCCCCACAAAAACATCACACACAACAACAAAGAATAATAAACTAGAAAAAGCTTCACAACCTTTTGTTTTTGTTAAAGAATAACTTGAGAGATTTGTTTGCAAATTAAGAAGACATGGGAAACAGTTTACGGTGCTGTTTGGCTTGTGTACTTCCATGTGGAGCTTTAGATTTGATCCGGATCGTACATCTCAACGGCCACGTCGACGAAATCACTCGTCCAATGACAGCCGGCGAGATCCTTCAGGCAAACCCTAACCATGTCTTAAGCAAACCATGTTCTCAAGGAGTTGCTCGTAAGATCTTGGTCTTGTCTCCTGAATCTGAGCTTAAGCGTGGTAGCATCTATTTTCTTATACCGGATACTTCCTTGCCGGAGAAGAAAAAGACAAAGAAGAACAAGGATCTCCGACGTCGGAAAAAGCCTCTTGAAAACGCCAACAATATAAATAGTGATCATATGGTAAGTGGTAGTAGTGATAATAAGGATCTTGATTTGAAGTTGTGTGAGAAATATTTGGAAGATGTTGTGTTGTCGTCGTCGGAGAAGAATAGTTTGGCCGGTAAGGAGAACAGGCACCGTCGGAGACATAGCCGGTCGGCTTCGGTGTCCATGTGGCGACCTCACCTTGATAGCATCTCTGAGGATCTTAACTAGTGTTTTATTTTCTTTCTTCGTTAATTATTTTCTTTATTTTTTTTATTTAACATCCCCGGAGAGAATATTTTCATTTTTTTGGGATGAAGTTAAAAACAAAAACTTTGTAATGTACTACTACTGTGGATAAGATCTATGTTAAATTGAAAATCTAGTTTCTGTCGTCCGTGACAATGAGGACAAGACCATATGATCATTACTTTTAAAACACTACGCATATGTAGTTGGATCTTAAGTCAGGAATCGAATTGTACTATTACAACTAAGAATAATATTTCAATATGTAAAAAGTAAATATGAGCAACCAGTTAGTAATAGGAACTGATAGATCATGTGGGTAACAAATTAATAATTCAATATTTTGCTGAAGAAATATTAGGGTTAATTAATGTCGAGTAATAGTGAAAGAGGTGGGAACTTAAGGAAAACTGAGTTATAGTTCTGAAGCAGTTAGTTTACTTAAAAAATTGGGGATATTTAAACTGTGGTGGTTATTATAATATCAAAAATAATTTACGAAAGCATTATAAGAACACCTGCATGTTCAACTGTAATGCAACGTATTTAGACCAGTTGGTTTAATTTTAAAGTTCGGTGGTTAAACAAAAATATTATTTTGATTAATATTGGTGAGTATAATGCGAAATCAAGAAGGCTAATTAAAGGTTTATAAAAAGAGTGGACCAATCATGCAGGTTGTCACATGTAGATGTAGCCGTGTAGGTGGACCAATTGAAAAGCCTTTGAAGCTGAAAAACAAGTCATATAGTTCAGTAATATAAAATTCTCAATCATATAAAGTAAATACTATTTACTATATAGGGACGAGTTAATAAAGGCCTCAAGGATTATTCAATAAGGTGCCCATAAAATGAAAAAGAAATATTACAAATTCAAAACGAAATTAATAGAAAAAAATAAAATGAAAGCTGGCGAGGGCATCTGATTCGGCTACCTTCACATGGATCCCACCCTTTATGTCCCATCTCTCCTAAACATCCATCTTTTTTGTTTCTCAAACCCATTTTAAAAAGAAAATTCAATACTATTCTTATCTTTTTTGGGTGTGTTTAGCACTCTTTTCAGTAGCAACTTGCTGGTTTTTGTTATGTATTTGGACTTAAATCTGCACGAAATCACGCCAATAGTTGTATTGAATAACATATTGTATTGTTTAAAATTGTTTGAGAATTTTTACATCAATAAAAGAAATTGTGTGTGTCTTGAAGTACAATGATAGAAAAGCTATGTGATTATAATAGTAGTATACAAGTTCTACATAACATGACATATCTTGTGTCCTTATCCTCAGACTCAACTCTAGATTCCAAGTACACCTACTTCTTAGAGCACCCCTTGGGAGATCTATGCTTGAGGTTCTATGGTAGTGAAACCTTCTTCATCATAGAAGCATGGTTGGATTCGTGTATCTCCAATCTTTTGATGCTCGACATGAAATTTATAACTATCGTCCATGGTCAGTGCATCCCCTTGCTGCTGATGAACAACTAGTACGGAGTCAACATATCTCCAGTCACAGCTAACTCTGGGCACTCACTCCAGTCTGTAAGTCCGTACAAGACCGAAGACTCTAGGTCATGGTCTCGGCCCACAAAAGCCATGTTCATAAGCCCCCAAGTGAGCTAATCGCTTGCGTGGTCTCCACCCCATCTTTCACTATCTCCTCTATGTAATGAACGTTCCCTTTGTTCTCTGCTGCATGGCTCTTGAAATGGTTTTTTAAATTGTACTCAGCCGTTTCATTGCAATCCTCGTGCTGAAGAGAGCTTTTGTGTCAGAAATGCATCATTGTACCGCCACGTTTTGCCACGTATTGGTCATCAAGACGGATCGTCGTCCTTCGAACTCCCCTCGGTCTATGAATATGGCGACCGAACATGGTGTTGCTTCTAGGACGTTAACGTTAATGTTCCTGATCGGCCAGTTGACTTGTCCAACGGTCCCGTCGATCATTTATTGCTTGTGGAGCGGTGTCACGTTTAACGTTGCCAAGCGCAAGCGTACATACGTCGTTGCTTATACTCGAGAAAGGAGCCGCTGCGGTGAAGTGTTGCGCCTTGAGAGTAACCTGGTGCATCATACGTTTAGATAATAAATATGTTTTGTTTCCAACTTTATATTTTATCTATAACAAGTTCTAGAATAATACTAATTAGATTTGGTTTTTGTTAACGTTTGTGTATCTCTCTACGTTTATATTTTAGTATGTATATTTTTAAAATCTTATTGATTTGATAAGTATACTAAGCAAAAAGAAAATTGTTAGTTGTAAATGTAAACGTCAAATTAATGAAAAAGTCATCCGTCTTACTTTTGGTGTTTATGTTTGCACGTTCGGTTGTTTGCTTCTGTTTATGTTTAGTATAGTTTATAATATATTCCAAATCAATTAATAATTTAAGCAATTTTTGGGTCATTTTAAACGTAAACATGACTAGATGTAAAACGAATTCAATCGCTTAGGTTAATTGCTCTTTGCACTTTTTTGAGAAAAATGCTCTTTTCACTTTTGCTATGTTTATATTTGCATTTAGATCTATATATTTAATGTGTATATTTCCCAAATGAACTTTTATAACTTGAGCATTTTTAGTAAAATGATATAGTCATCGGAAAACCTAAACGACAAAGGCAAACAAACATTATCAATTAATTTTGGATATTTACGTTTTGCACTTTATAAAAGCATTTTTAAAAACTTGAACAAGGTTTTATAAAAAAAAACATTAAAATTTGCTTTTCCTATCTATACGCAGACAAAATAAAATAAAACAAATTGGGTTTATTATGTACCTCTGATATATACTTTTGCTCAAAATGTTGGAAGGCATTGACAATATGAGTGGATTGGGCCGTGTTTGGGTCAAGTTTGTTCATCTGGTGGTGCTGCATGAGGACTGCGTGAGATCGGCCTCTTAACCTCCACGAGGTGCAGCGTGAAGAATGAGAAGGGGTTAAATCTTGTCGGGAAAGTAGTTAGCTTCAAAAAGGTTCACCATGGAAGGAACATTTTCGACGTGCTACTTGCAAAGAAGAAGACGGAGCTGAAGATTGCGTTCCCTCGTGTTGAGGATCGTTTGTTTGCTTTTGGATTTGTAGCGTTTCGATGGATCGTAGAGATACACCACGAGGTACCGTGAAATTCCGGTTACTAGTAAAAACGTTACTATCACTAGATTAAAGCATTATGTGTCAACAACCTATAAGCAAAAATAATTTATAAAATATTATACCTTAAGATACAAAGAAGTATATGACATAACTAATTGGATTATTTTTGGATAGGAGTAAAATAAATTTTTGTTCAAAAAAGAGCAGATATTTTTTTTTCTAAGATAGTATTAACTAAAAGTTAAAATATTTTATATTAAGGTTTTGGTTTAAATGATTACAGCTTATGGTGTAATATTCAACGGGTGGGTTATGGGAAAGATATAAGGTTTTGAGTAATTTAGTCATTTATTCTTCAATTAGTGCTATTTTCAGATGTTTTTCTTAATATATTACTTTTGTCATCGTTTTTTTTTTTTTTTTGTGTTATCTAAGGGATTTAACCACATAACTATCACTCCTTCATAACATATAAAATATCAATATCAATACGGTACTATCACGGTAATATCAGTAATTCAGTAACAATAAGGTAATATTAGAAAGTTATACCAAAACTTGAGCAGAGATTCTTTCCTTGTTTTGAAGGATGAAGGAAGCGGAAGATAAGCCTAGAGGTGATGATGATGAGTCGATGAGTGACATATGAAGAAAGAGAAGAGGCGTTGGGTATTTGAGAGTACTGTTCTTGAAAATGCCTTTTGAAATCATCATGTTTTGATTTTTGGCACACAAGTTCCTCCATCATGAATGGACCGTGCACTAGGCGGCCCCAGTGCGATGAGTTTGGCTATTCGCTGCCAAACGTCGACCAATCCATGCTCTTTTCTTATCTGGAAAAACAAGAAAATGGAGAATGCATTGAGAAGAGTGAAACGAGAGCCTAAGGAGATAGATGAGATAACAGAGGACTCTGTTTTTACTTAGTTTTATAAAGGATGACTTCAGACTGGTTCCAACATGTTGGGAAGCTAAAAGAAACAAGACCAGAGACAGAGAGAGACGTATGTGAGACAAGAGAAGAAATGTGAGACTATTTTTGTTTGGTTGATGTTCTTTGTAAATAATCTCCACCCTTCTAACTTGTGGTATTGCTTTCACTTGTAAGTTCTAATAATAATATATATTGGAATTTTAATTATAAGAAACTCGGGTGTAAACAATATTCTCTTAAGATACATGCAAAATTAGATCAAATACTATTACTAATGCTTATCAATCTTGAATGTGGAATATACACAAATCAAGCAAAAGACAATGGACTCTCAAGTGTTGAAAGTCACACACATGTATAGTGAGGTTCTCTAAGGCCATGAAGATTAAAAAAAAAAAAAAAACAACAAACCACCACTCTGCACAACACAAAGCACTGATTGTGTCACAAACAAATAAACAAACTGTAATGACCACAAAAGATAGTCATAGTAAGATTCTTTTTCCAAACCCTAAATGATATTACTAGTAACTTAAGTCCCAAGAATGTTCTGTTTTCATGCGCGACGTAGCGCGGTTGGGACATCATGATTGTGTCTTCCTTCATAGGTAGTGAGAACTGCTCTCTCGTCTTCCGCAGATCTTTCCACTTGTTTCCTCACTCCACAACCAGGGTATGTGCACTTGTAATAGCTCCTGTTATAACCAAAAAGGATTAGAAACATGAAAACAACTTTAAAATTTTGAGAAAATAGTTAAAAGATTTGTAATAACCTTGGGTTAGTATTCCCCTTGACAACTTTCTGACCATACTTCCTCCATCTAAAGCCATCTATAAGAACATCAATTTCACTGATTGTCTGAACAACAACTCTTGGTTCTTTCACTCCTCTGCTTACTTCCACAGACATCCCTTCATCTTCACCTTCTCTTTTCCTGTCACACAAAAAAACTCAAACATGTCATTACTTGAGATACCTTTTGGTTTCCATTAACATTTTTAAAAGAAGTTCTTACAATCTCTTAATCTCAGGTTGTTCCATCTCTTCATCCACCTCCCCATAATCAAACGAGATAGACGAGTTCTCTGATTGATCATGTGTTTCACTAACAACAGAAGCAGGATTAAACATTCTTCTCGCATTAGCCGATGATGATGTTGATCCTGATGAGGGTCTCTTGGTGAACTCAGGCTTAGGATGGTTATGACCACCTTTATAGATGATCTCAGTGATCTGTCCATCAGAAGCAGTCTCAACAATCTTCTTGGAAACACAGTTGGGATACGTGCACTTGAAGTAACTCCTAGGGTTCTCGCTCTTCTTCACTTGTTTCTGACCATATTTTCTCCAACCGTAACCATCATTAGAGTTCCTACTCACCATGTATGATGGCACCTTAACCTTGCGATCTGCAAACTCACGAGGAACAGGTTCCTGCTTCGTCTGGAGATCTTGAACAACATATGTCTCTTGCAAAGCCTGTAATAGACACACAAGTTTTGGTTCAGTACAAAGGAAGTGTCGGAAACGCTAAGAGAACACACTTACAGAAGCAGCGTTTGACGGTTGCGGTTGCGATTGTATCTGCCAGGGAAAATCTGATCCGTTCAAGCCTTGAAATGGAAACGCTCCTGTCGTTGGAGATATCAAACTCTGCAAGTAAACACACAAAGAGATTCAGATTGGTTTCTATAAAAGCTTTAAATAGATGAAATGATACAAGAAAGATTGAAGCTTTACGTGTGAGGAGCTGAGGAGAAGAGGAGAGTCAAGTAACTCAGAGAAGGCGAAGCTGCGAGGAGGTTGTGAGATCGGAAGAGGAGGAGGTTGAGCCGTTTTGAACTTGGGTAAACCCGACCCGGTTCTCTCCGGGTAAAACCCACCAAGAAAGTCTTCGTCTTGTTCGTAGCAGTCAACGCCGGAGGAAGCAAGGAGGTCGGTGAAAGAAGTGGAAGACATGGTCTTTTGATTTAAAAGGAGACGACTTTAGAGGTCACAGGAACAAATAGGAGTTGTTATAAAAAGACAGAAGAAAAAAACGAACTTTTTATGTAAGAGAAATGATCTGTGAGAAGAGGATAAAGATGTTGAAGAAGACGACGACGGTGGCGTATCGAGCAAGGTTTGTCTATCTTTCACAGTTTGTCTTTTTCTGCTTGTCCTCTAAATATTTTAATATTAATATAAATGGTTGACCAATGCAAATGAGATATTATTTTTTTTGGTTGGGTCGTCTCCGAGACTGTGTGTGAAACCGCGTGTTAATGGTCATTTTTGTCGTCGGCGATGATTAAGACCAGTTACCTTAACCAAACCGGAATCAGTTGAACTATAAACATTAAACCGTCGGACGTTATACACCCCAAATGGTTTTCTTTGTATGAGCACTATACGCAGGTGAAGAAACAAGATTAAAAAGAGTGAAAATGAATACAGAGAAATACCTTAAAATATCATAAACCTAATGTTTATCATAAAAGTAGCACATAACCAAACTAGCATTCATGAAATTTATAAAAACACATATACCACTAGGACTAAATGATTATGAATTAGAGTTTAGAATTTTGGAAAGAGTGTTTAGGATCTAAGGACCAGGGTTTAAAGTATAGAATTAAAGGTTCATACAAGTTAAAATAATAATATTTTTTAAAAAAATTATATATTTATATTAAATGTATTATATTTTAAAAATGGTTAATTTTTTTTTGTTCAAATTGTCGATTTGAACAAGGCCATGTATTAATTTGTAAAATTGTATATTTATTTGGGCTTTAATGTAAACCTGATCCATGTATATTTAGCCCACATGCTTATGAAATGAAAACAAAGTTGACAAAAAGAAATGAATATTAGGAGGCGTTATTGGTTCACGTACTTTAGAGTATTTAGATATCCATATAATATTTACAAATCAATGTAAAATATATTGATTTTCAAACCTAACATATAAATTTGTATTTGTATTTACAAATCCGGAGGTTTTCCCTCAGATTTGAGTCTTTGTATTTTTAACAAAGAAATCCATGCAAATCCGTTATGAAATCAAATCCATTAGTAAATTCGGATGATTGAATAACACATAAATTTAAATTAGAATTTATAAATCATAAAATCAATAACACATGATTTTAATATGAATTTTAAAATCATAGAACCAATAACACTTGATTTAGTTTATATTTCTAAATCCATTAAAATGCAAGAACCAATAACCCCCACTAATTTTAGTCATTTTTGTGTATTATATTTGTATAAAATATGATATTTTGTGTTTTTAGCAGAATTGTCCATGCATATAAACTAATTACGAAATGTTTGAATGTAATATCTCTTTTATCTCTTAAATTACTTGTGATAAAAGACATCTACCAAGTTTTGGTTAGTTTTGTTTTACACAATTTTGATTCACAGCCATACACTACAGTCTTCTTGGCATCTATCATTTGCTACAATAAAAACTCACTGGTAAGAGTAAGACACCACTAAGTGTACACAAACTCCATATCGCTATCCTCTGCGTAATCATCCAACTCGTCTTCTTCAAGGACCATTCTCACATTTCTTTCTGAACTCTCCTCGTCTTTTGAATCATCTGAGGCTTCACTCTTATCTTCCTCATTTTCATCCTCCTCTTCCACTTCTTCAGAGATCTCTTCTGGGTAATCGTTCCTTGGATGATCTTCAGCTGAGTCATACAAAAAATATCTACGTAGTTTAGTATTCTTTCTTGACTTTCAGTTTCTAGGACACAACAACGTACAACCATGGACCAACATCACCACCCATACAAACACATCATTGTTCTATCAAGTTCAACAAGAATGTGTACCGTTTGAATCATCAGAGTCATAGTCTGATTCATCAGGTCCATAGCAGAACTCTTCTTCCTCCTCTGCAACTATGACACTACATATAACCCAAGAACCGAAATCAACAGGTGACACAAGAGACAGAAACAGGAGATCAGTAAAAGAGAACACGCACAGAGGAAACTGAAGCTCAGAAGAACTGTCTTCACTGACATCCATCTCTTCCTTTACAGCATAGAAGTCATAAACGTATTCTTCTTCGGTATAACCATAATGTATACCAGCTTCAATCTCATCAGCTGCTCTCGGAATATTCTCTCTAAGGAGAGGCAAGAAACTAGCCAGCAACTTCTGGTCCTCAAAGGATGTCAACCTAAGAGTAAGACGAGAAAACACACTTTCATTTACTATTTACTTCAACCATAAACTAGATAGAGAACATACTCTGGTGCATTCTCTGGTCTTTTTTCAGAATCAACACGAATAACATCATAGAAATTACAACTCTCATGAAGTTCTTTATCCTTGTTTCCTTTCCTACTCCGCCATATTTGCTTAAACCGAGCATTCTGTGCAGTGGTCTAGCAGAAAGTCTCCAGTTAGCTACCTAAATCCTAAAATGGTACACTTAAGACCTCTCCTATGACCAAGAGAGCCAGTTAGTTACCTGTTGCTGTAGTACAGCTTTGGTCAGAAGCTGTTCCTTTCTCTGCATACCCAAAAAAGGAACTTTAAAACTATCAGAAGGTACAGAGAGTAAAACAACATACATTGCCTTTCTTGAAAGCAACTTTCCGCTCTTCAAACTTTCCTTTTCTGAAACTATTCCCATCAAGATCAGACTCCTGCATAACACACACAACAATAAGAACATGCAAAACAACAAGAAAGGTTTAAACTTTAACCAGAATAAAAGAAGTATTTTACTCACAAACAAAGAGTGAACGACATCAACAGTGGTCTCAGAGTCAGTGACAGTCTCCAAGTGACGCACAAGCACTTTCTTGGGCTTCACATCCTCTTCTGCCACATGAACAACATTCAAAGCTTCACCAAGGAAAGAGATTAGCTTTTGATATAAAAAAGGACCAACCTTTCTTGTCCGAACTGGAAAAAGATAGCTTTGATAAGTCCAGTAGTGACCGTTTGAATGGTCTTTCGTTGATCTCCAACCCTAGTTTCCCAATAACATTTTAAAGTCCCCTCCTTTCATTTCTAAAGAAGATGGAGACTGCAGAGAGTGAGAGAGAAGGAACTTACAGAAAGCATCGAGAGGAGAGTGTCCTGCTTTACGCTTAACCCTAACGATGACAGGCTTCTCCTGAGTCGAAGAAGTTTCACCCGTCGCAGACATTGTGAAGCACACCTCTGTTTTCAAAGATTCCTCAGCTCACTCTGAGAGTAATCGAGAAAGACTCGGACAAGAAAAGAAACAGAACCAAACCGGTATTTATGAATCCTACTGGGTTATTTAAGTTAACCGAGTTTGAACCCGAACCAGAACTGGAACCGGTCAAGATTCACGTTTGCTTTTGGACGAACGACGTCGTTCCGCTATATTTGAAAATGAGATATTTGGGCTGAATGGGCCCATAGAGCTAATGAACCATACGGCCATACGGGGAAGGTTAGACAATGAATGTTTGTGGTTTTACAAATGGTCTTTGGATTTCTGATTTTTGTATATGAAATGATGATTTTTCTTTTCTTTTTTTTGAATATAGAAATGATGATTATTCTTCGCCAATAATATAATAAGATGTTTTACTACCAAATATTTTGAAAGATGTTAGGTAAGGTTCTTAAGAAGAAGAAAATAACATAGTTGATAATCTTCTATTAAAGTATGGAAGTGTGGATCATATCCTTTTTATTTTTGAAACATGTGTGGATCATATCCTTTTTTTTATGAAACATGTGTGGATCATATCCATACTAAATATATTGCTACAAAAAAAAAGAATTAGGTAAGATTCTGAACTGAACCAACGACAATAGCAAGATTTGAATCGACGAATAAAATTATATTGATCTTTGAATGATGTTTTATGAGAGATGAATACTGAAATGTGTAAGAGCTTGTAGAGTGTAAGTGATGATAGCCAGGTTAAAGTTGTTCTTTCTCTAAGCCACTCTTTAGGTTTAAATAGCAAGTCCTTCTATTTAGATTATCAAATGCTTCCCAAACTTCTGCTGGTCTCAAAGATGAATTTCTATTCTGAACTTGATAGATGGTATCTACTATCTAAGATTGGCCTTCCAAATTTAAAAAGCATTATGTGTTACATGTTAAATATCAAGCTAATGAGGCAGAACACCTTTTAGCTAAACACAGTCAGATTGACAAATTTTTACTTATTTGGTTCTGTTTATCTACCGCAATGACTAACACACACTTTGTGATAAGAGTCTTTAGTGAAAAACGAAGTTGTAAAGAAAATAGTCTCGTGTCCTGGCCTAAAAAAAGGTTGGAAAGGGTTTCATTTTGAACGTTGCAAATATTTAATATTAATATATCAAATGGGTTGATTGTTAATTAATACTCTCCAAAAAGGTATTAATTTTTCTTATATCAAGTAAGAGCAATTTTACTGGAGAAGGGGATTCTCACATTGAATATCTAAATATATATATATATATATATATATATATATTAGTATTTAATTATGGGGTTGTTAATTTTATCGAAAAACTAATTAAAAATATTAGTTGATTTTCCTGCAAAGTTAAATACTAATATTCATATATATATATATATATGTGTATTTATTTTTAGATATTTAATATGAGAACTTTCCTTACTTCAGTAAGCTCATCTTTATATTGTTTTTTCAATATAGGTTGCATATTTTGTTTATGTAAAAATTTGTCTTCCGAAAATTTAATATATTAACTTTGTAAATTTTAATTTCTCTTAATGAAATTTGTTTGTCCAAAAAGCACTCTCCAAAAAGGGCGTTTGAACTTGAAGATAATCCGAATTGGCAACTAGAGTAACACTGGAGTTGGTGTTGGTATGAGATTTTGTTTAGAGCACCTCCAATGGGGGTTCTACCCATTGTAGGTTCTAAAAATATATATATGTATATGTATATATTATATAAGTGTATGTAAGTGTGGGGTCTACAAAATAGTGTAGAACCTCATCCAAAGGTTCTAAAATTTTTGTTTTTAGAATCTTTGGATGAGGTTCTACACTATTTTGTGGACCCCACACCTACATACACTTATATAATATATACATATACATATATGTCTTTTTAGAACCTATAATAGATAGAACTCCCATTGGAGGTGCTCTTAGTGGCAATTATCTGGTGAAGAGCGAACAGTTGGGTCTATCAACCAAATGAGCTATACTACTTCTTTACTTTGCTGTCTTTTGACATTCTTTCTCGTATTTTCTTTCTATTTTATTCGTTTTCTTTGGAGACTAGAAATAGATTACCACGTAGACATCATAGGCCACAGAAGTTTTAGGATAAGCTCTTCTGCACAACTGGATCACTTCATTTCTAATATTATTTGCATTAAAAATATTATATAGATTCCCATGTAGAAATCATGGGACAAAGGTGACAGTAGGCAAGGAAGTAGGTCAATGACGGGGGGCGTCAGTTTCGATCATAAACCGTTGCCATCGTGCGCCTTCCGAGAAGCAAGGGCATCATTAATTAACATTTCTTATTTTTATCATAAATTGTGGAAGATAATGCAAGTATCCATTTTTAATTTAGTTGTAAACACTATAATATAGTTTTGTTGTACTATTAATATTCCAGTTCTGTATTACTGAATTTCATTATATACTAGGAATTTGAATAATTGTGTGGCCGTAGTAATTAATTGGTTAGACTTTAATTAAATAGTAGTCGAATATAACCTATCATTGTGTTAAGGCACACATAAATTAGGAAACCTAGCCTTGAATTATATAGCGTCATATTTATTCCCTGCAAGTATATATATATACATTTTTGTCACAATACGTGTTTTGCTGTAAGTTTTTCCAATAATGTTGAGTTTGACATTCAAAGTGCATTTTTGTATTATGTTATTATACCTATTTAATATTTGTATAGCTGAAGGTTTTTTTTTGAACACCTGTATATTTAAAGTTTAAAAGCATAAGTGAAAAAGAACAAGACGTTGCAGTTCATAAATTCTGTTTAGTATTTATTATAGTGTCATTATCCGTATTTAAAATTTTGATACTGCATGAATCATATATGAACAGATCAGGTTAAGATGAAAGGAAGATAGACATATATAGGGCTAGGTACGGCCTTTTGGCGCCAATGGATTCAGCTTGCAGGAACTGATTTTGTGGATTCTGTAAAATAAGATACAACTCATCAAAATGGATTACAATTAAACCGTTTACTGAACTTTTAGTCATAATTGTGTCTCTAATCTCGTTTTAGTTCAAGTAAAGGCATATCAGGTACATAATTGTATCTCTAATCTCGTCATAATATTGGTTTGGAGATTGTTTCTTGTTCTCAAGTTATTAGATAAAACAAGGTTACATGGTTGCACGTCTTCGACTATGCTTGTATAATCCAATCTAAAATTTAGAAATACGATGGAGACCTTCTCATTGACCCATTTCTCACCACAACGGCTCAACAAATTCTCAATTTCTCATCAGTCCATATTATCGAGCAGCCTTAAAGGTGCTACATTTATATGAAAAGAAATGTTGGGTAGCGTCTAATATGTTATGTAGATTCCTCTCTAGAACTCAAATGTTTTACATACACAGATAATGAGTCTATCGTTAGATACTAGAAGGTTATGAGTGGCTACTGTATGTTTTTGGATACTGCATTTTATATTGATGTTTGCGAGATTGTTTCTTTGCGTGATTGGTCAGTGGTCTTTGTCTTATGCTGAACATGCATTTCCAGCTATACACATAGCGAACAATCATAACTACGTACTAAAGGACTAAAACCTAAGGACATGGTTATCCATAGTCTTTTAGGTGGGGTTTTTAACTTTTTAAAAATACGCTTTTAATTAACTAAAAAAACCTAAGAACCGTCTTTTAAATAAAAGACATAAGAGACATCTTTTACCCAAAAAAATATATATAAAATAAAATAAAAGTATAAGTTAAGAACTCTGGTCTAAGAGACCGAGTTAATCATGGCCTAATAATTTTGGTTGACATACGGTTCCTGGTCGTCCCAAAGAAGTGGTTATAATTTTTTTTTCATATTCGGACATATTTACAATTGTTGATGTACAATATATGCGATTAATTTTTTTTCTTGAGAAAAATGTTAATTTAAGTAATGATGTTTATGTAATTTAACCATCTTACTTGGATGCAATATTCCTTCTTTGTATACCCATGTTAGCAAAGTGTGGTATGATCGGATTCTCACATAAATATATATAATTTTCACTCTTTTGAGGTTGGGAGAAGGACATGAAGATTTAGATGCCAGCTTGATAGAAGCGTTCCCTGTGAACATTTTACTCTAATGAAAAAGAAGATTCATATCTAATTATGTTTTTTTTCTCTGGTTACATTCATGCCTAATGTGTTGCCTATATAGACTTATCATGTATTGGCTTTGGGCGGTATGTTGGGGTATAAGGGATCTTCGAGATCTTGTGGTTTGGGGCCAAGTAGCTGAGGGACCAACTGATCAAGTTGCTTCGTTCGTGTATGTAAGGCGTTGAGTCGGGTATGTTGGCTTAATGCCATGTATATTGGTTTCTGATCGTGTATGTTGGCTTTGGACCATGTGTGTTAGCTTCATGCTGTAAATAATATTTGAGATAAAAAATGTGTTTAAGTAATCAGAAATGTATAGAAACAACTATATATGAAGATGGCTAAATATGAGAATTAAAACATATTGATAGGTTGCTGATACGAACTTTTTTGGGTTGACGGAATTGTTTGTTATGTCTGGTTACATCTAGGTGGTAATGAGTGTTTTCACCAAATACTTTTATTTTCATGTCTCCTATTGAGATATAGGTGAGGATTAATTGTGTGGACCGTGAGTGTATAAATATCATCTGAAACTAGTGTTTTGAAATTAAAAAAAATATATATATATATATATATATATTTGAAAATTATAAAGCTTTTTATTGTAGTCTACGAGATTAATGGTGCTTAAACTCAAATTTTATTAATAAATTTACAGTGTCCAATAAAAGTTCATTTGATCTTTAATTAGGATTTTAAATAATTTTATAAAGATTTTTATATTGAAGTGTTTCAGTATGATTGCATTTATATCTGATTATGCATAACAAAACATTTTTATTACACTTTACAGAAATCTTTATTACCAATCCTATGGACAAAATTTAAAGATTTCTTTACAAATAACAAACTAGTTTGGGATTCGCGTTTCTAAAACCCCAGATTATGTTCATATAAAATTTTAATTCAGAAAACATATATATATATATATATATATGTAAATATTTAATTTTAACTTTTTATTTTATTTGCAATCATAATTGATATTTGTTGATCAAAAAAGATTCATTAAATTAACTTCAAATAAGTCGTATTTTGCTTAGACCAATAAATAGAATAGTTAACAATATAAAATGTGTTGATAATTTTATTTTAAACATAGAAGTATATATAGTTCACCAAAATTTAACTCATTTTAAAAATTATTTTAATTTATTATATGTTTTTTTCTATTTTATGAAAATGAAAATTGAAGATGTTTTAATATACTTTTCTGAAAGTCGATACATATATATAACAATATATTTTAATAAAATAAATTAATTTTCAATTATAATTATATTTTAATTTTATGACTTAATTCATATTTTTAAAATATAGATTAAAATGAGTTTAATAAGATTTTGTACAATAAAAAATACATTATTAGTTAATTAAAGTTTTTGGATTAATTAAATAAAATTTGATTTTGCAGTACTACTAACATAATCATCTAATAGACCATAAGATATTGCATATCTAAGAAAGGGTCGAACTTAAAAAATCATGTGATTCTATTTTAATAAAAGAGATTTAAGAAACTTCATAGTTTTTAGCAAATGTTGAATAGAATAAAAAAGGATGCTGATTTTTTTTTCAAAATCATGTACTCCCACTGTTATCAAAAATATTAATAAAACATATTGAATTTTTAGTTGTAATTTTTTTTTATTATCTATTTTCCATAATTTTAAATTAATAGAATTTCAAGAAGGATAATTAATTTGAAGTTAATAATTTACCATCATTAACTAAAAAATGGGATAGAAAATATATTGAAAAACATTTTATTTTAAAAAAAATATCTTTTTGAGACAAATGAGTACACAATAAAAAAAAGAGAGTTGGTCAAAAATAAATAAACTACCAAATCATTGATCCAATACACCCCCTAATCTTTTAAAAACTGGAAAAGTACACAAACGATAGTTCATACTGAAACATAACGTTTTAAAAAAGCCGGCAACATCGGCGAACTTAATTTAAACAGTATAAAATTGGTATATTATTTTTCTTGATTAGTAAACTAAAATACAAATCATATCACTAATCAGTTATAAATACAAATGGCTTTAACGAGTGATCTTCCCAGTATTCACAATCTCTAATTTTCAGACAACTTAACCACTCTCTCAAGAAACATGTCTCCCAACGTTCTCCGGTGGATTAGTCTCGTCGCTCTTATCTGGCTTCAATCTATCAACGCCACCAACTTGAACTTCCCTGCTTACTCCTCACAGCTCAAAGAGTTTCTCTCAATCTCTCAGTTTCAACTCAACTACCTCTCCTTCGCCTCCGACGCCGGAAAAGTCCTCGGTTTCATCTCCGGCATAGCTGCCGTATATCTTCCTCTACCTCTCGTCCTTATCGCCGGAGGGTCTCTAGGTTTCGCCGGCTACGGTCTCCAGTATCTAAGCATCGTCAAAAAGATGTTCACCTTACCGTTTTACCAGGTCTGGGGGCTGAGTTTCTTGGCCGGAAACAGTATATGTTGGATCAACACGGTTTGTTTTATCGTCGCGATAAACAGTTTTCCGGTGAAACGTCAAGTGGCCGTAGGGATCATGGTGAGTTATCAAGGTTTGAGTGGGAAAATCTACACTGACTTAGTCCACACGTTCTTCTACTCCTCTCAACGTGAAGCTGCCTCTGGTTACCTTTTGCTTAACTCTATTGTTCCTTTGGCCTGTTGTCTCCTGACGGCTCCTATATTGATGAAAAAAGCGAAAACGACGTCGTTTTTGCCTCGGGATGTTGACATTGGCTTTATTGTTTTGTTTGTTGTGACTATAGCCACGGGGATATACGCCGTGGCTACCAGTCTGATCCCCGCTCCTGCGGTTTTAGTACTAATAGGCATTGTTTTGTTTCTTCTTGCTCCTCTGGCTATTCCAACCGGAATTAGACTCGAGGAGCTTATGTCCTGTACTAGAAGTCAACATAAGGTATACGATTTGGAAGTTCCTATGGAAGAAGATGAAAAGAAAGAAGACGAAAAGATTGATGAGAAGGCGAGTGTTGGAGTCAAAGAGGAGGTCGAGTGGACAAAACTATGGAAGAAACTAGATTTTTGGATATATTTTGGACTTTATTTGTTCGGTCCAACGGTGGGGATGGTGTTTATGAACAATCTTGGTCAAATAGCTGAGTCTCGTGGCTGCGCCGCGACCACTTCCTTGGTCGCTCTCTCGTCCTCGTTCAGTTTTTTCGGCCGCTTGCTTCCTTCGTTACTCGACTATTTCCTCTCTAGGTAATATCACATTTCACCATTTTTTTTTTAACTAAGAAGATAACGATTAAAAAAACTTATTAATTATTTCTTAATAATACAACTAAGTTGACCTAGCACGTACTTTTATAACGTGTGTTGCATTCCCTGCGTCTACGTGTTTTATAATGATTTTCCCTAATTTTCCGGAATTTATACTAATCTTATTCTTTTAATATTCATTACAGGAACAAGTACATGCCATCAAGTCCGGTTTGTATGGCGGTCTCGCTGGTAACAATGGTTTTTTCGTTTCTACTCCTCCTCATTGACTCCGACATTGCTCTCTACGTCAGCACGGGGTTGATCGGCGTCTCATCCGGATCATTAATCTCTCTCTCCGTCACAACCACTGCAAGTCTTTTTGGGACAAAGTACTTTGGAGTTAACCACAACATTGTTGTCGGAAGCATTCCGATTGGTTCTTTCGCTTTCGGTTCGTTTGCAGCTAAAGTTTACCGCGATGGAGCTGCCTTCGATGGACGTTTTGACGGAAAGTGTTTTGGGATGTATTGCTTTCAAACCACTTTGATATTTTGGGGAATGTTATGTTCTGTCGCGGCTGTTCTCGCAACTGTTTTATATCTACGCAACCGCAAGTTCTACTCGCAGAAACTGTAGATGAAGAACACACAATTTCACCCCAAAAAAAAGAACACACAACAAAATTTTAACGAAGAAAACGCAGCGTTTTTTTCGTCGGGTTTTTCACGCAAGCTTTCACTGCATAAAAGGACGCACTCTCTTTTTTTTGTATTTTGGTACCAAACGATTTTGATAGTTTTGCGTCTTGTGTTGAAGTGATGGTATTATGGTAAGACGTTAAAATATTGTATAGTATAGACGAGCAGTAAAAAATAGATAGACATGTAAAGTTCTTAAAGTCTTGCACTATCAGTGCAAATGACGATTGTTTCATGATCATTACAATGATCATTTCACTTTGTAATTGTTTGATGAACTGTATGACTCCGGTCATATCAAACTTGTAACCGTATTTTCAAATAAAAGTGTTAAGAAGAAAGTTTTTAAAATAAAGATCTGTTTATCACTTTAAGTTGTAATGATAAGCAATAAGAACAATCCTAATGAGAGGATTCTAGTTCTGGAATACTCAAAATACATATATATGTATATATATATTTATATTATTATTTAACTGTGAAATTTTTAACTTTACGAGAAATTCGACTCAAAAGTTTTATGCAGTGTTAAAAACCCACAATTAAATACTAAGATCAAACATATATATACATATATGTATTTTGATAATTCTTCGAGCTAAAACCCCCATTGAGAGTGTTCTAAGAGAATTTGCATCAACAATATACTTTCTCTTCTTATTTGTCTATTCTCTCTCTCAAAATTTAATTTCTTTTTTGGTTATTTAACAAGTAAACCCTAGACAGTACATATATTTAAAAATGATATGCGTAATTTTCAAAATATTCAACCATGTGCAAAGGATTCTAAGATAGAGAAATATCTCATTCTTTTGATTTTTTTTAATGAATGTAAAATTTATTTAATTAAACTTTTTTACATCAAGTGCTTCTATTTTTGACATGTACAAGAATCAAAAGATTAAACAAAATAATGAAATCAGTCTTCTTAACTTCATGTTCTTGTCCCAAACCATGTACTCAACCCTTCATCTAGGTATCTCTTACCTTTTCCTTGTACCGATAACAGCTTCTAACGGATCAGTTTTTCAACAAACTTTGATAGAATTTTTTTCATCCTTCGGCTGTTCACCATGCTTACGAGCATTGCTCTCTCTCCATATACTATGAGCTAATGCTTGAACGGCAAAGCGAATAAGACCATAATTATCCTAAACCCTTAATGGTTTTTTTAGTTTTTTTGTCTATTTAAAAAAAAATAAAAAAAAAACACCAATCGCGGAACGCCACGTGTTAGTGGGACCCGCGAACAGTGCAGCAACTTCCCTATTACCGATCCTTATCTGGAAGCTTTTGTAACTGGTTTTAGCATTTTTGTGGGCCCCAATCCCCCTAAGAAACCCTCTAGTAATCCCCTTTAATCATGGTCTAAGAAATACTTTGAATTAGATATAACCTCTAGTAACTCATTCCAGATTGTAGAAAATGTTTCTCTCATAGTCCCTCCTACCATTTTTTCCATACTCTCCCAGAATATTGGCAACTGAAGAATAGGTGCTGACAAGTCTCTAGCATTTCTTGGCACAGCACACAAACCCCATTTGCTGTACTGTTTCATTATTGTAATCTGTCACAGGTTTGCAATCTGTTTGGAATTGCTACCCATACAAGAAATGAATATTTTGGTGTGAACTGAACAAATCAAATTCCAATACTCCAAGCACGTAACGTCTTCAAGGCCAACCATCTCCCTTACGGCGCTGAACTCCCCGGTCATGAAGCTAATGGAAGGTTCTCTAATGGAAAGTTGGTCTCTGATGTTATAGCCTCCAAACTTAACATCAAAGAGCTTGTTCCCCCCCGTTTCTACCACCCAACATCTCCGACCAAGACATTGTTACTGGAGTCTGTTTCACATCTGCGGGTGCAGGTTACAATGATCGTATCTCGCTCTCAAGCAATGCGATCCCGGTCTCAAAACAACCAAACATGTTCAAAGACTGCATTGCTCGTTTCAAAGGTATCGTAGTTGACAAGAAAGCGATGGAGATAATTAATAATGCTTTAGTGGTCATAAGCGCAGGACCTAACGCTTTCATCTTTAACTTCTACGATATCCCATTGGTTTGCCCTCTCTCTGTTGCACGTGGTCGCTGGTGAGTTAGGCTTTCACAGAGAATTCACTTGGCTTCCTGCACCCGCTGTGTGTGGCTGCTACTGTCTAGCAAATTTCACAGCGGTTTAGTCTGGCGGCTGTGACACTCTGCTCTTCTCTTTTTTGTTCCAATTTTCTTTAAATTAATTCCTCAAGCTTGCCAATAAATCGTCCTAACACTTCCAAAATCACCATGTAGCCACGATATTCTGATATAGACAAATGCAAAACTTTGCATTCTAGACATGGCTAAATAAAAACTTAGCTAAATGAATAAATGAAAATGAAAAGGCCGATCAAAACCACTTTAACAACAAGATATCAGCATTTAAAAAAAAAAAATCTAACCTCACACCAACTAGGTATAGCTATTAGTTGACTGATTGGACTTGTTCAACCGGCCGAACCAAATTTTTCGTTTTTTTTAGAAAAAAGTTATATAATCATATATTTACATTATATAGATTTAAAAATAATTCTATATATAATATATTCTCTTTTCTCTTTATTAACTAGAAAAATAAACAATAAATATAAAGCTAACTATATATACAATAAACAAGTGAATATTATGTAAAATTAAAATCAATAAAAATCAAATTATTTATTTTTTAAATTACCTTATTTATTTATTTATACAACTAAAATCTCAGATTTTATGAATATGTCAAAATAAAAATAATATGAGAAAGCCAAAAATATATTTGTTTATATTTTTTCTTTAAAAAAATAGAATTAAATAGAAAATTAATTAAATAATAATAGTCAAACATAAATTATGAATTATTAAATTTTAATAACAACTAAAACACATTAAGTTAATGTTAATTTTTAGAACCGAGTTTTAATGTTAACCTGGATCATTGTTTTTACCGAGTTTTGGCCGGTTTTACCGGTTTTTCTTAATTCCAAATTTTAAATTGAACCGAATTCAGTTTCTTTAGCGGAGTTACGGTTGGACTGGTTCGACCAGCCGGTCCAATCCGGTTTTCAAAACCATAGTATGATAGGAAATTCAGTTGTTTGCTAGATTAGTGTAAGATCATTAATGAGTGCTAAAATATTTAAGACGACGTTGTTTGAATATACGTGGGAAACATGTACAAAATAAAAATTATGTCCAAAAGAAAAGTCAAAGGGCATATACCCTTATAAATAAGTAACCAAATAAACTTCAAATACAATACAGTAAAAGCAACAAATCAAATAACCCGTTTTACAATGTGTACGTCTAAAACCATAGTTAATGCTCTCTTCATTGCAACACTCATAGTGTCTTGCAACGCGGCCCCAAACGCCACCCCACAGCCACCTTTCCCGGCGATTCTAATCTTCGGCGACTCAACCGCAGACACAGGCAACAACAACTACCATTTACAAGCTGTCTTCAAGGCTAACCATCTCCCTTACTGCGTTGATCTCCCCGGTCATGAAGCTAACGGAAGGTTCTCTAACGGAAAGCTACTCTCTGATGTTATAGCCACCAAACTTAACATCAAAGAGTTTGTTCCCCCGTTTCTACAACCAAACATCTCCGACCAAGACATTATCCCTGGAGTCTGCTTTGCATCTGCTGGTGCGGGTTACGATGATCGTACCTCGCTCTCAACCCAGGCGATCCCGGTCTCACAACAACCAAAAATGTTTAAAGATTACATTGCTCCTCTCAAAGGCATCGTAGGAGACAAGAAAGCGATGGAGATAATTAATAACGCTTTAGTGGTCGTAAGCGCAGGACCTAACGATTTCATCTTTAACTTCTACGATCTTCCCACAAGGCTTCTTGAGTATCCTGATATCTATAGTTACCAAGAGTTTTTGCTCAAGAGGCTAAACGGTTTTGTTCGGGTATTGCATGCCTCATATATGTTTTTTTGTTTTCTATAGATCTCAGAGCATGATTAACCGAGGTTTTTAGGGATATAGTTCTTAGCGAAAAATAAAAAACTGTTAGTTAATTTATAGCTGAAAAAGATAAGAATCGGTTTTTAAATACTTTATTTAAGAACCAGTTCTTATCTTTTTAAGTTAAAAGTTTAGAAACGGTTTCTTATTTTCGCTAAGAACTCAGCCCTAAGAACCCCGATTAATCATGGTCTCAGAATCCTTTTTATTATTTTATATTTATTATGTTAATTTTTATCAAATCTTTTTCTCTAGGAACTTTATAATTTAGGTTGCCGGAATATTATGGTCGGAGGGTTGCCGCCAATGGGATGTTTACCGATCCAAATGACCAGTAAAATTACAAACGTTATGAGAGCTTGTGTGGAAACGGAGAACAAAGACTCAGTTCTGTACAATCAGAAACTTGTTAAGAAACTTTCTCAGATTGAAACTTCTCTACCAGGAAGCAAGTTCCTTTACGCCAACTTCTATGACCCTGCGATGGACATGATCCAAAACCCTAGCAAATATGGTATGTATCATTTCTTCCGTGTCCCTCAAGTCATCACAATCTCCCCTTACTTTACTTATAAGCAAACGTAATTTGTGGTCGTAAAACTGAAAATAGGGTTCAAGGAGACGAATAAAGGATGTTGCGGAACAGGGTACTTAGAAACGGCCTTCATGTGCAATGTCCTTTCAAAGACTTGTCCAAATCATTCGGATCACTTGTTTTGGGACTCTGTTCATCCCTCGGAAGCTGCTTACAATTACGTTGGTAACTTTGTTGATGCTCAGATTCGAGGGTGGCTTAAGGCTTAAGTCACTACAAGTTAATTACGAGTTTAATCAATTTGAATAATGTATTTTGGTCTTGGATATTCCATATGTATCCAATGGGTTGAAACTTTTTAATACGTAATAATGAATTGAACTAGGTTGACTTTCTATGTAACCGGATTATTTGGATCGTATTTCGACTACATGGTCGTATCATATTTATTATAACTAGATTTTACACTCGCGCTACGCGCGAGTCTGCATTTATAATTTAGTTTACTTTTTTATCAAAAGTTTAATTTACAAATTATATTGATTTCTATAATTTTTATTTTTATGAAAATGATTTTAAAATATGTTTTTTTCTACTTTTATTTTTTTACAAAACTTTAATTTTAATTTTATTATTATTTAGTATTTGTTTATATTATAAATTATGTATAACTATTTATATTATTTAAAGATATTTTTTTGGTTATTATTTGATAGATTTCTGAATGCATATAAAGATAGTACTATTATAAATATTTTATTATATTTTTATTTATTAATTTTAATTTGGATGAAATAAAAAATTAATCTATAAGCATGATTTTTAAATTTTCTATTTACTTATCAAATTTATATCATAAATGTGTGATTGCTATATATTTATTATATGCTCATATATACTTGAAATACTTTTGTTTAGTTATGTTTATATATATTATAGTCATTTTAATTAATTTTAATTAATTATACTTTTGTAAATATAATGTTTAAGATTATTATTTTTTTAGATATTCTTAGGTTCATTGTTGTAAAGAGAAGTAAGATAGGCTTGTGAACAATACTTTTCATCAATTTCTTTGTGGAAATTGGTAGATAATTAAAGAATAACATAAATAATTGGCTCACTGAGTAGAAAATGCAAAATAATAATTATTAAAAAGTTTAAAGATAAGAAGAACTATGAACTTAGGAGAAACATGCTTACTCTTATTAATATCACACTATTGGCTATAACATTTGTTTTGCTTGTGTGGCAATTATAATTCTTATTGTTGATGACAATTATAATTCTTATTGTTGATGAGGATCCGCTTTCCAAGGAAAATTATATAAAGAAAAGATATCATCAGAACTTGATAACAAAGTCGTATATTTTTATATAGAGAGTAATGAAGTTTTTACCATATCAATATTTGCTCTTGTCAACCGTTTGATTAAATTCAGGATAAGAACGAATCATAAATTTTACCTCTCAATATCATGGTCAGCATGATCTACATGTATTAAAAAATTTTGTCTAATGAAGAATTTATGAGAAGTCACCTTGTAGATTGTTTTGTTAATAATGACCAAGTTCATAATCTTGCATAGACTATATCAGCTTTTAAATTTTCCTTGTTATAGCCAATTCGATTAGATAGTTGAATGCATAGAATAAAAATGTGTGTCAAACATAATATATAGTATGTTTCATAAACATGTATATCATAAATTTTACCTCTCAATATCATGGCCACCCTTTTGATGTTACATTTTTCTCAAAACCTGAGTCACTCTAATAATAATTTTATTCTTATTAATACTTTTTTAAAGTCATCAAACACCAAAGAAGAAGCAAAAATAAATTATTATTAAATCTTTCTTTTCTTTCTTCATTATTTCTCTTATTCTCTCATGGAACTTTATACAATTATTTATAGTCACACTAATACTTTATATATAGCTTGTTTTTCTTATAATAAGTGAATTTTGGTAGTTGTTTTCGTTTTTTTTACTTTAAATTTTAATATTAATTTACATTTTGAAGAATTATGAAAACTGAATTGTTACTACAAGGTTTGGATGTTTGCTATTTTGATCTTAATGCATTAGCAATTAAAAAAGAAAATTTCATTATGAAGAAGCGATTGTCTTTTGATATTGCCATATCATAACTTAATCTGTCTTAAGACATAACTTAAAAAAACTTTCTACTATTTATTTTTTCTTACATAGAGTTTTAAAATGTTAATTTCACATTTGATATACAATATGCCATTTTCCTTATATATATTGATCATACATTTGTGATCGTCTAACTCAAATACTGTTATTATACTGTTATTCACATTTTTCTACAATTTCACTTATTCATTTATTTCACATTTTTATCAAAATGATTTCTTTTAATGATTTTTATTTGTATAAGTTTAATATTAATTTTTATTTTATTGTCTAAGAAACATTTTCTGGTAATCTTAATATGTTTAAAATAATAAATAAAATAATGACTCAAAATAGATTTCTTGGTGCTTTAAAATAATATATGGACATTTTTAATGACTAATAACCTCAACTTAAATCTAGCATATTTTGTTTTGTGAATATCTTAATAGCATATAGCCAAAAATTTTAAATTGTGTGTTTTGTTTTTGTCGACTAAATCATGTGTTTTAAATTTATAAAGTTATAATTGTTTGAAAGTCTTGAATTTTTAAATTATTACTATTTTGCTAGTTAATTTTATGTTAAATTTTGAAATTTATCATAGATATTAAGTTAATATATTTATTATATTTTGTTAACCTTATTTGATATTGATGTATAAGTTTTTTTGAAATAAATATTTTTTCTAGCAATGTTGACACTTTTATGAATAAAAATTTAAAACTGTGACTTGTCATATTTTAATTGGTCGTTTAACATCTTATGTGGATGCTCGCAATGGCTTATAGCCTCAACTTTTATATAGTATAAATTATTCAAAAACAAAATCACACATAATGTTAACCACCCTTGATGATGTTACGTACTTCCCAAAAGTGAACCACTCTAGCATGAAATTCATTTTTATTAATCCTTTATGTAAAATCATCGAAAACCAAAGAAGAAACACAAACAACCATTGTGTAAATATATCTTTTTTTTTTCAATCTCTCTCTTTGTCAAAGTAAATCTTGAAAACTCTTTGATGTTTAGACAAATATTTATTGTCACCCTAATATTTCATATATTAGAAAGTTTCTTATTTTATATATTAAATGAATTTCCATTTTTGAAAGTTTTAGTTTTTGTTATTCAACATAAATTTTCTATTTTATTTTGGTATAAATGATACTTTGGATTTATTATACTTAAAAGACATAGTTTGTATTTTGACATAATTTATTTTCTTTAAAATGTCAATATTACCAGAAATTATTCATTTCAAAATAAAATAGAAATCAATATCAAATATGTTAAAATTACAAAAGTAAAACCATTATATAATTTAACTTAATACATAAATGATTTTCGAAAATATGACGAATTATTATATTTTTTAAAATGTTAATATTTCCAAAAATTATATTAAAAACGAAATTAAATTTTACTTTTGGTTTTCCTTTTTACTTTAAAAATTAACATTTTTAAGCAAGTTGTAAAATACTAATATTACTAAAACATTTTTATTATACTTAAGAAGAAAATAATGTTTTGTTAATATTACAATTTACTTTTGATTTTTCTTTTTACTTTAAAAATTAAAATTTTTAAGAAATTAGTAAAATATTAATATTTATTTTGTTAGTTTAAATTATATATGGAACACTAATTTCGTTTTTAATATAATTTCTGAAATATTATAATTTTTATATTTTTGAAAAATCAGTTATGTATTAAGAAGACAATAATGTTTTGTTAATATTACGATTTACTTTTGATTTTCCTTTTTACTTTAACAATTAACATATTTAAGCAAGATGTAAAATATTAATATTTATTTTGTTAGTTTAAATTATATATGAAACACTAATTTCGTTTTTAGTATAATTTTGAAAATATTAACATTTAAAAAAATATATAATATATTTTCAAAGATCAGTTATGTATTAAGTTAAATTATGTAATGTTTTTACTTTTGTAATTTTACCATATTTGATATTGATTTCTATTTTATTTTGAAATAATTTTTTTTTGTAATATTGACATTTTAAAGATAATAAATTAAGAAGATGATTTGTGATTGGTCGTTTAACATCCTATGTGGACGTCTTTAATGGCTTATAGCCTCAACTTTTATATAGTATAGATATGAGAGATCGACAAACTCACATGTTCTAACTGAATCAAGTTAAAAATTCATGACATACAACATGCATCCGTATAGATATGTTATATATGTATTTCTTTTTCTCAGTTTCAAGAAAAACAAACTTGACTGCATTCCAAAAAAAAAAAATGAAAACAAACTTACAAATTTAGATGTGGGAGCTAGTGATATAACTATGATGAAAACCAAAATTCATCAAATATCCATGTAATGATTTGTAACACGTGATGAAACAATTTGTCACACAAATAGACAATTTTCTCCATCGTCACATGTAAGTAAGTAAGTATTCAGAAGATATTTGACCACATATTATTCTATTTTGATGGCCATATAGAATAGATCTCATAAACACAAAGTATATGCTGATTAATTTTACAATGTCTCTGGACATTCAATCATGCTAATTATAAGTGTGTTTAGTTCTTGAAAGCGTCAGTGGAGGATGAAAAGAAATGAAGGAGAAGAGAAGAAATGGAGGTTCTTAATAAAAGGAGAGTTATTAAGATGAATAAATGGTCTTCTTTAATTCAAATTACATGTAAACACTATAGAATTATAGACTTATATCGTCTTAATGATCAAAAAACTCTTATATGATTATCAATACTCTGAGTATGTTATTTGCCTTTCATCACATGTATGAACACATACTGAAAGATATATGGCATGAGGACCATGAGAGACATAAACCATAACAACTGGTTTTATTGTGGTCGACATAAATTTTACTAATATGTTCTATAAATTTGTTTTCTATACCGTCTGTAAAATATTAAATCCACATCGGTTCCAGTAATATCGATCCAACGATCAAAACAATTCATAACAATAGTATAAAACTAGAGTTGAACTTGAAGAAAGTTCGTAAGTTACCAAAAACAAAACACACTTGAAGATTAATGACTCAGTACTACTGAGCCATGCACTAGGTTTCTATTGGGACTATGTGGATTGTGGAGATTAATAGGTTAATCTCCACATAATCTACACCTGGAGCGAGGTTACACACTCGAAGCTAAGTGTAGCAAATAGTAATCATTTCGGACTTTTCGTTCGTTAGAACCATTTAAGTCTGTGATTAATATTTAAGTGTAGTGATTAAACTCATTTTGTAGTTATTTAGGAGAAACGGAACCATTACATTGTGTTTTTCTCGAGTCAAACCATAAGGGTTACAAAAGAAAAAACAATTGCAGAATGTATATTGAACATGTGGCCGCACGTGAAGGATGTTTCCATCTAGTTAAGAACCCCATATCAAGTACTTTTACCAGTTTATAGTATAACTCATTGACCGTAATTACAAAACTATTGTTCACATGTTTTTCTTTTATAGTCTCACGTCGTCTTAACATGCAATCAATACTGCACATATTTAAGTCAAGATTGAAAACATGTGGGCACACACACTGGATCTCATCAATTTCACACACTTCGAAACTGGAGAACTAACAACAGTTTTTTTATAAAAGAAAAATTACAGTAAGGTTGATTTTGATTTGCACACAACTCTTGTGTTGTTATTACTTTACAGCTCTATGAAATTAGGAGACCTTGTCAAATCTATAAACTCAGAAACTCTTGGCCTCTTTATAGATGATCCAACTCTGCAGCTCGGTGATGGAGTCATCAGATCTATCACTTCAACTTCAGTTGTTGATGTGATTAGGTTGCTTCTTCTCCAACAATCTTTCTCCATGGTGCTATGTGATACTTTGTCTTCAACAATCTTTTTTAAACCAAAACCAGTGAAATTTGCTAACCTGTCACTAAATAAAGTCTCGGTTACTTTCTCCATAGCTTCAATGGATCGTAGAGTGCTATGTGATACTTCATCTTCATCACTCTCATCTAGTAACCCAAATCCAGTAAAATTTGCTAATTTGTCATCAAGTAAAGTTTCAGGCTCTTTCGCTTTCTCACATTGCCTGTGCTGAAGTTCTTTTTCACCGTGATACAAGTAGCTACTTTGGTTGCTACTATCATCATCCCCTTCTTCATTACTATCAGGACTCTCTTCATCTTCGGGTTGAGAACCGTCCTCACCTTTAGTGAAACACGGAAGATCATCCATAGGACAAACATGAACTTCCATATGTGGAGGCAGACTTGGAGAAAGACCGCCAAGGTGTGCATACTTCGATGAGAAATAGTTGACTGTCAGGTTTAAACTAGTTACCAAGACACAAAAAGATAAACAAGTTATTGTCAATACTCAGGTGAGAAGAATGTAACGTATAAGAAAAAGCCATGAAAGCTTTTCCTTACGTGTTCCAAGCAGGAAGAGAAAGCATAGTGTAAGCAAGCTTGATCTTGCTAGCAAGTCCAGAGAAGGATTTGAAAGCAGCAGCAGCTTCTCTCACTGCAAGTGACTCTCTCGGATGCTGCCAAGCCCACTCAAACTGCAACCAGGTTCCAAACACAACATAAGCATGACTTTAACAGCAACAAAAATCCTTTTTAGCGATTACCCATTTCAAATTGATGATGTAAAAGAGACCACAACAAGTTCATAACAAGATGGTAGTCAAAAGTAACGAGCTTTAGCCAAGACTAACTAAAAGGGTGAAGCTTTGGAGGATAAGATGTTTGAGGAAAAGAAAAGGGAACCTGAAGGGCAGAGACTTTAGTGGGGAAACCATGGATACAAAGAACCATTTCCCAAGGACGTTTCTTCTTGGTTCTATATGCACCACTTGTGATCTCCCCATTGTGCTGTCTTATCCTGCGCTTTGGGTTCACCGTGAACCTGCAAACACCAGATTATACAATCCCCTTCATTGGGAACCAACTTTAAACAGTTTATGGGCATCATAAAGAAGTGATTTTGAAGCTAATTAAACGAGTGATGATTTCAAAAATCAAAAAAAGAACACATTTTTATTCACAACCAATCGAACCCATAAATAGATATCTTTAGATGCATCAATCCTCAGTTTCGAGGAGATAGATGATCAATTCAAATAGGAATTATTCGAATTGGATTCGAGAAGAAAAGGAAGTTCAGATCGGGGAAGATAAAGTGGGGAGTACCCGATATAGGTGTGACCCTTGTGACGAGGGCTGAGGGAGGTCAAGATGTAGCACGCGTAGAACCCTTTTCCATCTTTTGCGGTGACTACGTCGTCCTCGCCGATGGGATCTAGGGTTTTGGAACTTTCCCTTCTTCCCCTTTTCTCTCTCATCTCTCTCTCTTCTCTCAGCGTCTATTCGACCGTTGGAGGAGACGATACAGACTAACATCCGTTATCCTTAAGGACGGTAGTGGGCTCATTTGTAGGCTACTTTAAGTTAGGCCCATTAGCCCAGTTTTTTTTTGTCACGCCAATTAGCCCAGTTTTTAAAGTGTAGAATCTGTTGCGTATCACAAAATTTTAAAATGTGAAGTCTTTACATTTCTACATGTGTACTGTTACTGTGTAATCAATCAACTACATGCTCTCAGACTTGGGTTCATTTCCTTCTCTGCGTAATTTATATGGTGACTAAGAAAACATAACAAAACCAGGATCGGTCTTGGAGACAGCCGGATAAAACATTGATATTAGATTTAAAAATGAAGTGATTTATATTGAAAATCTTTCAAGGCTCATAAATTTCAGAATCGACCATGTACAAAACGGAAATAGCTAGATGATCTCATTACATATTTGTTATCAATCTAATTGTTTGATAAAATAAGATAACTTCATCAACCACATTACTAATCGTTTCATTAAAGAAGATCACTTCATCAAACTACATTTATCCACATACCTACTTTCCTAATTCATACCAAACAAACCTAATTTAATATATTCTCCCCACTTTGCGTCTTACAAGTACAACCAAAAGGTTGGCAGGAACTCTACTTTAACATTGTGATATGATCATATGAAATTAAACAAATAGATAAGAACGAATCAGAAACAATGATGAGATGAATGAGAAAAGACTGGTGCTTATGATGATGCTTTAATAATGGATATTGGTTCCTTAACCTCCACTCCTTTTGAGTTGTAAACAGTGTATCAAAGTGGACAATAATAGCTTTTTTTTTATCTCAAAGGTGCATTGTTTTTATTTTTTCTGTAAACCCATTCAATCATTTCTTATGTTCAATAATAGAAAAATATAATACGAAACTAAAGAAGCTAAATCGGAAAAAAGAAGCTGAAATCCAAAATAGACAAGTAAAAGTTGAATAAACCAATTATGGTTAAGTATCTGAGTAAAATTAGAATTGATTCCAAAGTATCTACGTATCTGAGCAAAAATAGAAGTGAATCCAGACAAAATAGTGAAAGTATCTCCAAGTGCATTTTAGACTTGTTGTACATATATAGTGAGTAATACATATGATTTTACCAAGAAGCAAAATAGACACCTACAATTTAGTACAGTACATAAATATAGTGAAAAATACAGTATATAAATATATATGTGTACGTTAATTTTTTTTTATTTTTTTTTTAGGGTAATAATTCTAAAAACGTAGAAGAACGCCACCCAACCGCTGCGACTTGGCGTTAGATTTGAAACCACATCATGAAAACTCCACAGTAGCGATTAGCGTTTGATCGCAAACGCGTTCAAGTTGAACCCTGAGTTTGTTACTCCACATCTCCTTATAACAACCACCGTCGCCACCTCTCCTCCTCGCCTCCACCACCACGAGCAAATCATTCAACCGCGAAATACAAATCCCGATCATGAATTTCCCATTTTGCCCCTCCATCTCAAACCCATACTCTTCCACCCTCTTCACCCTCACCTTCTCCACCTCCGCGAACGCCTCCACCTCCTCCGCCAATCTCTCCGGCGCCTTCTCCGAAACAAACCTCTCCGTTTCACCAACCGAACCGCTCAACAAACCGGAGAGATCCAACCCCGAGGAGAACGAAATCAAATCAAACGCGTTTAGACTCTTCACCGCTTCTTCACCACCTTTCCCCTTAACCAAATCAGAATCTTGATCGTGAAACTTAATTTGTTTAACACCTCCTTTAACGAACCAAGGATCTTTCAGAACCTCATCGATGGTGATTCTCGTCTCAGGATTGATATCAAGAAGACGAGAAACGAAGCGTTTCAGATCCGGAGACATCCACCTAGGGCAACGATACTCTCCTCTATAAATCTTCTTATACATATTCATCAGATTCGGATCGTTAAACGGTAAAAAACCAGCGGCGAGAACGAACAAGATGATCCCACATGACCACACGTCAACCTTCGCGCCTTCGTATCCTTTCTTCGAGAGAATCTCTGGCGCCACGTAAGCAGGCGTGCCGCACAAGGTATGTAACAACCCATCGGGTCGGATCTGATCCGTCAACGCGCTTAAACCGAAATCGGTTACTTTCAAATTCCCGTTCTCGTCGATTAATAAATTCTCCGGTTTAAGATCGCGATGGTAAACCCCGTGCGCGTGGCAGTAACCAACGGCGGAGATTAATTGTTGGAAATAACGGCGGGTGAGATCTTCGCTTAAACGACCGTGTTTTGAAATCTTGTTGAAGAGCTCTCCTCCTTTAACAAACTCCATGGTAAAGAAGATTTTTCCTTTCGTAGCCATCACCTCGTGGAGCTTGACGATGTAGGGGTGTGATAAGCGCCGCATGATGGAGATCTCGCGTTTGATGTTGTTGACGAGTGCTGGGTTCGCGAGGAGCTTCTTCTTGTTGAGGATTTTGACGGCGACGCTTTGGCCGGTGCGGCGGTCTCGTGCGTGGTAGACTTTGGCGAATGCGCCGCATCCGAGGAGCTTCCCGAGCTCGTATTTCCCGAACAAGGCGTTGTTGCTGCTGTTGTTGCCGCCGATGTCGGCGACAACCTCGATCTCCGACATGGTTTTGGAAGCCAGAGACTGGTTGAGAGATGAGTTATCTATAGGAGGAGGAAGAGGATTTTTCGTCGGTGAATTTGAAAATTTGCGCGTAGTTTTCAGATGAGAACAAGCGTATGAACACGTATGCTAATTTGTCGATTTTTTTTTTGTTAGGGACGTTTCATTGTTGTTGTGTGTTTACTTTTTATGGAATTAGGAATGAGAATTTTAAAAGGGAGTGGTTAGGTATTTAAGAGGTGGAGGTTTACGCGATGAATATTTGTTATTGGGTTTTTTTAAGTATTTAAAAATAAAGATTTTTAAGTATTTTTTTTAAAATGATTTTTAAGTATTTTTTGAAAATGATTAGTTCTATAGAATAATAAAGAGGAAAGGACCTAGGAGATGATGTCTAAAACAGGAGTTTAGTTAGAGCTTAAGCTATATATTCATCGTACGTGTTTTTAATCCTACGGCACACACGATTGGGGGATTTTACAGTGCAAAAAGGCTAAGTTTTAAAATAGTTGTATAAATATGAAAAATGATTACCTTTTGAAAAATGTAAAAATTAACGATATTTTTAACACAAGAACAAAATATTTATGTTCGGTAAAGAACGAAAAACTGCATTTCAGTGAAAATTGTAGATCTAATTATCCAAACATAAGTACATTACCATATACTATTTCCGTTCTAGAATATAAGGGCATGATTAACGCAGATTTCTTAAGGTGAATTTCTTAGGAAAAGTTAAGAAATAATTTCTTAGTTTTCTTAAAAAAAGTTAAGAAACTGTTTTTTATTTCATAGTTTTAAAAAATAGTTTCTTGACTTTTCTTAATAAAACTAAGAAACAGTTTCTTAACTTTCCCTAATAAACTCAGTTTAAAAAACCTGCGTTAATCATGGTCTAAGATGTTTAGAAAAAAAATTATGTTCTAAAATGTAAAATGTTCTCATATTTCTAAATAACTTTAACTTCATCAAAACTGTGTAACCAATCAAATTTAATAATCTTATTTTGTAATTGATTAATTAGTTTTTCATTTATAATTTTAATAATATATTTTAGATAAAATATTTTTTTAATAACCGCGTTTATCTAAAATATCTTATATTTAAGAACGACGAAAGTATTACCCTCTCCATTTCAATATATAAGATATTTTATGAGATTTTTTTATTTTCAAATATAAAATGTTTTTGCGTGTGAAAATAATTTTAATTATTTAAAATGTGTAACTAATTGTGTTTTCATTATTTTATTGATAAGTAAATTAATTAATTTTAAAATATATTTTTAGTGATAGTATTTTTCTAAAATGAGAAGTCAATGAATAAGTAATATTAGACTTATTCACTGACCATAATTATTTGTTTTAAAATATATTTACTATTTACCATATAATAATATTAAAGTATATATTAAAATAAACTATGTTTTATTATTAAATTTAATAATATAAAAATTAAAATATAGTTTGGTATGACATTTGGTGTTGTGATTGGAAAAGAAAAATAATTTTTATATTAAAATGGTGTTATGGATTAGCCATTTTTGTAAATGATTGAGTATAGCCTTTTTGAAAAGATTGAACATAGCCTTGTTACTTACGTTCATTCCTTTGATTAAGAAACAGTTTATGATCGACAACTTTCAAAATTGGAAATGAGCATACCAAACGTAAACGTCATCATGACTTTTTGGGTGACAAATCTAGGGAAGCTTGAAAGCACATTCGTATTAATATAATAAGAATATACTTTTTGAAAATTCATCTAAAAGTGTCTAAGTCAAGCGTTTTAAAAAAAATCAACTACAATAAAAATAAGTAGACTGTAGGAATAAGTCTAATATGAGAAAATAAAATCATCCAATGAACAAAGAAGTCAATGGATTTCTCATATAATAAAAACTGCTAAGACAACGAAATCTCATGTTAAATACTCATTCAATAAACGGAGATACGGTTGCATGCCGTATACGGTATTGTCCATTGTGTGATCAAGATTAAAGATTGGGAAGATGATTATGAGAGTGCCCGGTTCCACGTGATATTCCACAATTTGATAGACCAAACGAATCAAAACAATTCGAAACACATGAAATCTGTGGGAAGCGTGACATGCTAACTAGTGCCATACGAGGCCAGGATGATGTGATCGCCAACTTTGTTTCTATAACTATTCAGAAGCTTGGGTTAATCATGGCCTAACTTCTCTAGTTCTTTTTTATTTCTATAACTATTCAGAAGCTTGTCTATGTATATATCGTAAAAACAGTATTCCAATAAAATAGGTCTTTCGTATAATACGAGTGTCTCATCTCATGTGGTAATAATTTTTCTTTTTGAACTATTTTTTTTAGGTAGTAAAGAAAGCGACTCAAATTAATTTTTAAATATCAGCATGTTCCATGGAATGGTGTCAGATGTCTGTTACGTTAAGACATGATGGAACGTGGCGACATCCCAACGGGGGAGCAAGTCGATGCCGGCTTCCAACTGGACGGTTCAGGATATGGTCGGCTGGTTCCACCTATCTCGTTGATTTTGATAAGTGTTGATGAGATACGCTTCTACTATTATTTAATTCTGATTAGGGACATCATAACCTTATTATTAATCAGACTAGAGACTAATTATTTCTCTATTATCTAATCTGATTATGTCTCTCTGTTTATCTTCGTCTCTAAGTATGTGGTATTGCTTCTTTCGACGGACGAACCAAAGGTATTGGTCTTGGCCGGTAATCTGATTATTTTTAATCAGTATGAGATAGAACGTGTGTGGCTGATATAAGACTGGATCTTGTATTGGTACTTAGATACCTTAGCATATACTATTTATTGAATTTTATCATTATATATGAATAAATTGTTTGACTGATAAGTTGACATGATTACTAAAATGCAAATGATAAAACAGTCGTGAAAACAGACGTTTATACAAATTTACTTGGAAGCATGATATCATTTATGTATGTTCGAAAGGAAACATTATGTTATTGGGCGTTTTGCTTGCTATATTATGAGTAGGGCCGGGCTTGACCACAAGCTTGTCAAGCATGAGCTTGGGGCCAATATATGTATAATGAATTTAGGGGCCAATTTGATAAGAATCATTGTTGGTTTAGTGGTGTAGTAGGCTATTTTATTTGTCAAGATCACAGGTTTGAACCAGCTTTATATTATTTTTTGGGGCCAATTTTTTTTACTGCTTCTGACCTTAGAAAAGTCAGGCCCGGCCCTGATTATGAGCCTAAACATATGTTCCATTGAGAAGCCCGTACGTTGAAGAAAGCAATAACTGCTGCAAATGCTATTAGAGCCATACCGTGTATACAGACAGGTCTTTCGATCTATACATTTGGCTAAGTTTTTAAGAGCATGCTAATCTCAACTGCTCTTCATGTCGTTGCTAAAAGAAAATAGTTCACATATCAGGTTCCATCATGTTGGAAGTTTTTTGGTAATCTGATGGATGATGGATGATGAGATGTGTTATGTCTGTGGGGAAGAAAGTTTTGGAACTGGTTCGTTTCTATTTCCACACTCACACATCTGTTAATAACTCCAAAACCCATATGTACTTTTTTGAGAAAAGAATCTTTCAAAGGCTTCGACCATATCCGTCAGAAAGATGGGATATGGCTAGTTCTTGACTGGATGTCCTACTTGTTCACAAGAACAAGGACAATATTGACTCAACTGGTGTCGGTTGAAGACATTATCCACCAACACTGGGCTACCTATGGTCGTCACTAGATGACCATAGGTAGATGAAGCATCAGCAAAACGTTGTCGCGTCCTCAAATGATTTCAAACGGTAACAGAATAAAAGCAGAGCAACAATCTGCTTGCACTTTAAAATACCTTTGAAACGTTCCTATCAGTTTGATGTCAATATGTGGCATTAGGGTTTCATCAAGGATACACTTGTACTCTCGTATAATTAGGAAATGCCTTGTAACCTAAAAGACTAAAGAGTTTGCATTTTATCAATATGAGAAAATCATATCATTTAGCTCCACACTTTGTCTTTAAGATCTCAAAACACTTTCACCAATGAGGTAAAAAGTTGCTAAGTTTAATTATTATTATTAATAATATGTCCAACAAAGATAACTCTCTTAATATTTTGTCCCTAGAAGAAAGCATATGCATGTAAAAGCTTAGGAACTAACAGAGCATTTGGTGAAATTGCATGCTTCTATTCCTCAAGTCCACAAGTACACAATTCCACTTCTCTCAAATTCCTTCACTCATCAGTACTTCCAACTTTTGAGTCTAACATATACCCCAACTCAAGAAAAACTTTGCAGGATGTTTCTAAAAGAAAAAAAAAGGTCAGCAACTGTCCTGTTAACCATGATTCCCATGTGTCTAAGCTCTCCTATCTGAGGTAGGTTTTAGCTGAAATACAAGCAAGATCCGAAATTATCAAAACTATCGACAATATGAAAATCTCTGAAGGTAAAAAAGTTATACTATCATACCTTGTATCCAAACAATGTCAATGCCTCTCCAGTATCACTTCTCTTGTCCAAGATCTCACTTCTTGCTTGGCCTTTTACAAGTTGTCTCTTCAGGCACATGTTAAGTTATTTCTTCAGGCACATGTTCGATTTCCCAAATGTTTGTAGCTGTATCCCTTTTTCCGTAAGTGTGATCCCAATTAACCCCAATGGTTTTCCAAAACGCCTTATTCCAAGGTAAACCTACTCCAGTCACAGTCCTTGGAGACATACCTCTCTCAGCTGGTCTTGGCCATTCCAAACTTCGTCACTACTTTCATACCCACATGCCAATTGAATATAATTTTTCCCCTCAATCCTTCTCTTGGCACAACAAACCACAAGGAGTGGAAATTTGGGAAATAGGCAAACTTCAAAGTATGATCAGATGAAGCATGCTAAATGGCTTTCCCCGAATCTCTGATAATTCTTCAACAGATAAAGCTCCACTGCCGATCCTGCTCAACCGCTCTCCCATGTTGAAAAAGGTGGAATGCTTCTAGGAGCCCTTCTGATCCCTAGCGTGACTACATCATCTACAAAGACAAAAATGTCTCTAGGGGACAACTTCTTGCTATCCACAAATAGTTTCCACCCATTTGTAAGGGTGTGAGATTCGACAATGTGGTTGTAGTTATGTTGAAATGTCCACAAGCGTTTGTGAATGTCTCTAATTTGTAAGATTACATATTACTTGAGTAACACTACACCAACTCCAACGCTAGCTACAATAATGGTGCACTCATACTTTATAACAATCTTTGCATAGACCTCATCAGTTTTGGAGCATTTGGTGAAATTGCATTCTTCTTGTAACACTCATCTTCTCCTTGGTTACATCGTAGTGATTTAGACAAAGTGCGAGAGTGTCTAAGATCTCTGGTGGAATGACGTACGATAATTGTTCAAAATGTTTGAAAACTCGGAAAGAGGAACGCATGCGGAAAATCCTGGCTTAGAAAATTATCATAAAAGCGAGAATAAATCAGGAAGTACGCGGAGAGTAATTTTTTTATTTTTTTATATTTTTACAAAAACATAAATTCAATATTTACATATACCCAGTTGGATGGAAAATGTGCTATGGTCGAGTGGTGAATTGAGGTGAGTTAAGGCTTTCAATTCGTCTAAACCGGGGTTCTAGTGAAAAAACATGCAATACTAGCATCTTTTTTATCTTTAATCAAGGAAATGCAAAATAGTAATTTTGTTTTTTTATTTTTTCCCCGAGTTTCTTCAAACTTAATTTTTGTAGCCATTTTTGTGTGTTTAAACAGAAATCACTATTCTTTTAGCGATTTCTTCGATTAAACTTAGTTTCTCCATCACCACAATCTAAGGTTTTTTTCTTAAACGATTTTAAAGCGATTACGGTATAATAATGTGGTGTCACATTTTTCAAAAACTGTATCATTTTTTCTTGTTGAAATTAAATATAGTGATAACAAATATAAGAATCACTTCATAAATAATGTGTAAGTGATTTAAAGCGATTAGAGATTAATCACCTCTTTTCTTATCTTCGTATATAAAATTACTGTGCTCGATGGACCAACAAAAATATTAGTCTTCTCAGTAATCTGATTATTGTATGAGATAGAAAGTCGGCCGTCTTCTATGCACATTGTGAATGATGTTTTGTTTTAAAGACTCTTAATTTCAATAGAAATAGAATCAGTCAGTACCTCTAGCATATACTTTTTGAACCTTTGCGATGTAAAACATGTTTTATTGGCATTTGGATACCTTAGCAGATAATACTTTTAAAGTTTTATCACTATATTGAATAAATTATTTGACTGATAAGTTGACCAGATTACAAAATCCAAATGAAATCAACAAGTCCTGGGAATAGATGTTTATGCAAGTTTACTTCGATGCATGCTATCGGTTATATGAGTACCTAAGTGATATTATGTTACTGGGCTTTTTGCTTCCGTATTAGACAACTTATCATGAGCTAAACCTATATGCCATTAAGAAGCCCATACGTTGAAGAAAGCAATAATGTGTATATTTTTAGTCATCAACGAAGAAGACAATAATTTAGCAAGCATACTCATATCTCATGAACGTTTTTACTATTAAGTTATATCATACCTGTATGTACTGATGTAAGTATTATAACACGATATATGCTAACAAAATATAGTATATACGAGCACGCAGAGGTTTCTCCTAGAAGCATGTTTAATATATAATAAATATTTGAGCAGTGACATAAGGCAAACCATGAATCTGCATATAAATCATATATATAACGTATATATATATGTGAGTATATAGATGATATATAAAACATCATGGCATGTACAACTTGTTGCCGCACTTGCACCTCCAAGCTTCAGGGTAATATTCAGCGGTGACAGGCGTGCCAGGAGGCACCGGGACGTGCACAGGCTTGCACGGCGTGCATCTTCCACACTTGGACGAGCACCGTGGCGGAGATGACCCCAATCCCCTCATAATCCTTCGTATCCCCGCTGTGTTGCTCCGATCACCAATCTTCTTCATCTTCTTTATCATCACCAGTGTAGTCTTGTCCTCCTCCTGAATGATATGGTTGATTTATCAAGAAACAAATTATATAATTTTTTTTCTGCCACCCAAACTTTCAAATTGAAATACATCGTTAAGAATATTCATCATGATGCAATCATTATAAGACAGCCAGTGAACTGTTTCTTTAATTGCATTGTATAACTTTAGCTACAACCAAAAAAGACACGATTGAACTGTTTCATTCAAGTGTGCATTTTAGCGAAACTAAGAACGGTTGTGCTAAAATGCGCACTTTAGGTAAGAGACAGGGCTAGGTGGTGTGAGACAAGAACCGGGAATACCGCTCCGCAAAAAGCGCTACGCACATTACCAAAAAAGGGCAGATAGATTGAGAAGTTCCAAGAGGCTTGTCATACGTTAACGTGCGCCGTGGGGGGGGGGAGCGCATTGATAATATTACTAGTTTACCACTCGATGGAGATCGAAACACAGAAAAAAAACGCCAAGGCATGGACCCACAAGTGGTGAACGGACCAAAGTCGAGTACTGTCTTTGTCCTCGTGTGCTGAATCGAATCGGACGGCCCTAGTCAGTCTCGACATGCCGTCACAGTCGATAACTGTTCATGCGTATTTTAACTACGTCCCCTTTTGTTTGTGTAGTCCTTTTAGAGATCCCCACATTATTAGCTTATTTAAAATGTTTTAATGATGAATCAACATCAATCTTGACCTCTTGTCCTCCAAAGACACTAGAATAGATACTACTACTAAGCTTTTTTGGGCTTTATGTGGTTATGCTTATTAGATATATAAAACACCGGTAGCTGAGCTTAATTCCTAGTTAATTACGTACTGACTCAACAATAAAAAGTATATGTTTTACTTAAAAAGAAAAGAGGATACGTTTTCTTCTTATACTATATGGACCACGCTGGGTAATAAGAAGAGGATAGAAAGCTTACGAACCTGTGGATAGAATTGCCCTAGTTTCCCAGATTTTGAGTTCATAATATCTGCATTTTTACAACAGATTAACTTATAAAAATTGTACCATAATGATTTATTGTTGTGTACGAACCAAATATTAAAAGATATTTATGTTTGAGAAAGATAATAACTAAACATTTGTAAAAATAAAGTGTTAACGGGAAAAGAAAGAGGGCTTACTTGGAGAAGAAAACGAAGAGGGAGTAATGAATGTAGTAAACGCACAGAGGACAACACAGAGTAGGAATATATAAAAGACACTGAACTTGGCTCTCGATTTTTCTGATGATGGTAATGATGATGGTGATGATGACGGTCTCCCTAATCCCATGATTACGAAAATTTATGAAAACCCCACCTAAGAAGAAGCAGAGAATACTTATGACTCCTCCAGGATAGTTTCATGCAAAAACTTGGTGGGTTTATAAAAAGGAAATCAATAAAAGATTATACAAAAGGATATATTAATGTATTTTGGTTTCTTATGATATGGATTTTCTCAAAAACGAGAGGGAGTAGTGGGAGTGGTTGAGAAGGAGAAAGAACAAAATGAGTAGATTATGAGTGAACAAGGAAGGGTTTACTGCAAAAATGTACAATTAAATTTGGAAAATTTAATATAAGAGGATAGTAAAATAAAAAAAGAGAAAAAGAAGAGAAAGAGTGTAGGAAGAGAGAAGTAATTAAGAAAGGTACCTAAGCATTGCTAAGTTTGGGAGTTAGATTCTCCTGCACCTTATTTTCTCTGTCATTGTACCCTTCCTTTCTCCAGAATTTGCTTTTAGCAATTTTCCAAGCTATTTGTTTATCTATATATATATTATGTTTTAAAGTTTTCTATATAATATGCATATATATATAGACATTTGTGCTTGTGTGTCACATCACATGTTAATAAGATATGATTTCACATGACTAATAATAATACTATATAATCTTCCTTTTTATTGTTCTGAAGGTTTAACAGAAAATTAGAGATACTTTCAGTTAGGGTTTTAGATAGTTTGTTATAAAGTTTTAGTAAATTGAATGTTTATTACTAACTAGTAATCGTTGATCATAAGTTCATAATTAAGGCAGAGAGATGACTGATCTGAAGAGAAGGAAAAGACAGGGGCGCAGGGCCGTGAATGAAAGATGAGAGAGATTCGAAAGGCAAGGAGGTATGGACAAAACATCCCAGCAAATGTGTAAGAAGGGTTCCATGTTCATTCCTCATTTACAGATTTATATCTATAGTTTTATCGATAATTATCTACTCATATTAATTCACACGAAAATATGTACGAATGATTCTTAAAATATATATTTGAAACGGAAAAAAATATATTAGCTAAACGGTGCATTCACAGTTGGAGCGGCAAACAAATTGTAGTATACAGAACTTTAACATTGAAGATTAAACATATACTCTAGAGTTAAAATTCTAATGCATATTAAAAAGGTCTAGTAATGAATTCGCGTTATCAGTTAGATTGTCTTAGTTAGATAATTAATATTGGTTGATGAAAGATATAATAATTAAAAACGATGAATACTTAACAATGAACACTAGTGAAACAAATTTCTAGAAATTGAATAGTTTTGAATCTAATATATTAATGACTTATCTTTTTTTTTTCTTTTTCAAATTACTTATCTTTTGAACTTTATGGTAGATACGTTTGACAAAAGTTTTAACTGCAAAATAGTGTTATACATTCATAGAACCATCGCAATACAAAAACAAAGCATAAATATTTTTGGAGAACTTCGAGCAACTCTAAACATAACACTAAATTTGGTGTTGAAATTAAATTAAATTTGCTGTTAGATTTTTTCTTACATCTCATAACATCAAATCACACACAAAACACTATTATATATTAGTAAATTTTAAATTTTTAAATTTTAAATTTAATATATTAATTATTTTTAACTGACTAATTATATTTATCACATTTGAATTTTACGTTTATTTGTTAACATTTTAAAATGTTTGTTTACTTTGTTACTTAAAATATTTTTTTCTTATAGTTAATGTGTATATTAATTTATTTACTTTATGCGCAATATTATTTAAAAATGAAAGCATATTAATTTTATTTTGTTACAGATATTTGGTGTAACTGATAATAATAATCATTTAGTTATATTATTAAATAATATAAAACAATAGTTTAATGTTTAATAATGTAAAATACAAAATACAAAATAGTATTATACTTTACTTTCAATTATGATTTTAAACTAATTAGTAATACTGATATATTAATAAGTAACTAAAAATATTATTTTATACTTGGTCAATATGGACTGGGATTCGGTGCAAGTGGTTTACATGGTGGATCGTAACAGATGATTGGTTCACTTCCTGGCATTAGTCGGAAGATATTTCGAATTCAGATCATGCAATGTGGTAGCCAATCTACTCTGTAACACTAAGTGCGTTCCTCTCAAGGCCGACCGGAGCAACTGGTTTATAAAAAAAATAATATAAAATTTGGTAAAACAGTGATATTTGGTAAAATAGTGTCATTTTTGATGTTTAATTGGAGATAACATTACCTCTTGTATCAGAAAAAGAACGGTTTGGCCTCTACGATGTTATTACCTGGTAATGAGAATAAAGGTGCATTAGTATGATACAATCTCACCGACAACTCCTAGTTTCCTACTATGCATTGACAATCTAGACTTGTATCCTTTTAACGAACTCTAGTTAATTAGTTTTGTAACTCAACACCAACTTTTATGAAAAAAAACCCCAACTTTTATGAAGGTCAATCGATCAATTTAATTGGTAATATTAATTTTAGGGTTTGTAGAATTAGCCTTAGTACGAGCGAATGGCCGTTAGAAATTTCCAGTAAATAAAACCACAATCACGAAGTACTGTGAAATGGTTTATCTGATTTTTTTATTTCTATATTTTATATTATTTAACACTTTTGTTAAAATAGTTAATTTAAAAAGTGAACTAATGAAAATATCCATTTGAGCGAGCACTTGTGGTCGAGTGGTAGGGATCGTGACCGGGACGCCAAAACGTTTCGGGTTCGACTTCCCTGCTGCGCGAAACTAAGTCACATTTGTTTGCTCACCCACACGGATATGGGCCATGCTTTCGGCCCATTTGAAAAACTGGGAGGGGCGTCTATCCGTGGGCATTCCTTCCCTTTGGGGATTAGTCTGAGCCTTCTGGACCTGGGATACCCCCAGGTTAAACAAAAAAAAAAATATCCATGAAAAATAATCTGCACCTAGATGTAATAATTTATCACATAGGCAAATATCTATTCGAACGTGCATCAAACACACTTTATACAAAGTATATTCTATTTTGTGTTTTGTCAAAAAAAAAAAATTCTATTTTGTGATGTCTTGGGACATTTTTTAAACACAGATAAGTGTAATCAAAAGGGAGAAGTTAATGATCATCGATATTTTTCCTTACAGACCTCAATGAAGTTTTAAGAGATGTCTCATACGAAAGATTGTTCGTAAGATGCATGTTTAAGGGTAAGAGATATTGTAAAAATACAATTCATGCAATTAAGAAAAAAATTCACTTTCGGAAAAGACAATCAATCCCTAATATTATTCCTAATATGTGTTGTAACGGAATGTCCACGGTAGATAGATGCCGTGTAGTTTAATGGTTGAACCCTAATATCACTATTTAAGTTTTGATAACCATTTAGTGTTTCGTATGTGAAAGCATTTCAATTCGAGTGCATATCTTGACAATTGAATCCATGCGCATAGGGTATGTTAGAATATTATGGATTCAAATATAGTAAAATATTGGAATACAATTTTCAAAAAATCCCATAAATTTCCTGTAATTATATGTTTGAGTATGATGTGCTATGTGAAGATAGCTGACTTTCTTACTAAATAAATATAGCTAATTTCACTGAAGAATTGGATGTTCTTGTTAATGCAAATTCCCTAGTTAGAATCTGCTCTTTGAGCTGTTTAAACGCTAAACTCAGTTTTTTTTAAGAGTGAAACTGGTAGTCAAAAGTTATTGTTTGAATATCAATTATCCGTTGACGAAAAATAAGAATATAAAATTATCCGAAGACTCTACAAAAATTTGAAACGAGATCTTCAGAGAGAAAACTTATATATATAATTAATTTAGTTTGACAAATTTATATTCAAATAAATGCTCGAATGATTTGAATATGAATCACTGTTCCTTCTATAATATTTAAATTTATCATTTTGCAAAATAATTTAGGTACTTTCAATAATATAACTCCACTAATTTTTATATTGTGATTATATCTGAATTATATTGTAAGATGTATATTTGAGAATTTTCATATTTACCACATTAGGGGAATTTTCATCTTTACCACATTATTGGTACCACTTTTCATTTTTACTTACACGAAAGAGAGACATTTTCATAAATACCATTTTTAAGAGGTAAACTTTTTTAAAATTAATTAAAATCCTAAATTTTACATTCCTAAACTCTACCCCCACCCCTCAACTCTAAACCTTAAGTCTTAGATTAATTAACTCAATGGTTATAAATGTGTGTTTTTCCTCTTAAAAACTAAAGGTAAAAGTGATTAAGATAAACATGAAAAGTGGTACAAGGAAAATAATATTTTTGACAATTTCCCTACACATTATTGATACCACTTTTTATTTTTACCTTAATTAAAGAGACACTTTTCATAAATATTATTTTTTAAGAGGTAAATTTTTAAAAATTAATTAAAATCCTAAATTTTACATTCCTAAATCCTATCCCACCCTACTTCCACTCATCAACTCTAAACCCTAAGTCTTAGATTAATTAACCCAAATATTATAAGTGTGTCTTTTCTTTTTAAAAATAAAAATAAAAGTGATTAATATAAACATAAAAAGTAGTACAATGAAAATAATATTTTTGACAATTTCTCATGTATATTAACAATATCCCGTGTCACAGTTTGAGTTCATATATGAAAAATATATTTTTGATCCAACAATTTTTTTTTTCAATCGGAAACTTATAAATCCTCACACGGAAACAGAAAAAAAAACATTTTAAAACTAAATTCCTATTCAAAAAGTTTCAAGAAAGGAAGCAAAAAAAGATTGACGAAAATTTGCCACCCGTATTTCCAACACCAGAAAACAACACATGAGCTGATACTGTGGGAGACTATTGTTTATCATAATTGTTTTATCTTATTATGGTTGATTTTTTCTAACAAATAATCAACCGCAACAGTCGACGAAGTGAGAATACAAAAACATATTCGTATATAGAGAAAATATCGAGATGGTCACATGCGAAGGTAATATCTCTATCCCTGAGACCCTGACACACCACTTCTCAATTATTTTTTTGAATAAGGGTTAATACAAACATTGATCTGACACACTATAATTTTCTCAAGTTACCATGTTATTGTTATTGAAATTTAAATTGGATTCTTCACTGAGACAGATGGGACGTGCATTGTTTCCTATCTATTATGCATGACTCAAAGATGTCAAGAATCATGCAGAAACTTTACACTTATTTTCTTAGGATCTGCATTCACTCCAATCAAATGAAGAACGCGTTACCATTCGTTCAAAAACATAAGAAAAAATTGGTACATTGGTAGGTGGTGTCTTCGATCTCAAACCGCAAGCATTTGCAAGGCTGCATGTACACCTTGACAACTTTATTTCCCCGATCTTCTTCAGAAAATAATACTATAATATTTTGTCATGTTGAATAAGATTGTATTTTCGTCAAATTTTTTTGTCTCAATGGTTCTATTAATAATTGATACTAATATTTAACTTATTTTCATTTCTTTTATTTTATAGATCAAATTTAAAAAAATGTTATTTTTAAATATTTTGAATAGCGTTGGTTGTTCATATAAAATGTCAAATCATACATTTAATACTTTCTAAATGATGATACAAATTAAAAAATCACAGGATTTTTAAATGTCAAATCACACATTAAATATTTTCTAAGAGGTGATATAAATTAAAAATCTTAGATAAAAAATCGTTTGATTATGTTTTAATAAAAGAGATGTGTTATGTTATATTATCTTATAATAAATTTTATTTAATGGAATCCAATTTTAGGATGAATTGTACTCCCATATAAAATTTATTTTTATCTTTAATTTATCCATAGTAAAACATGATAAAAAATCCTCCAATAAATAAACGTTCCTTGTCACACCATATATACATTTACAAAAATGCTAATAAAAACAATAGAATACAGATACAACAGGTCCGAGGAGAGAAAAGGAGAGGAAGGAGTATGGCAGATCCGCAGATGGAGGGAAGCCAAAGTTGAAAAGAGAAAGAGACAAGAGATGCACGAGTGTGTTGAATTCATGCCTTGTGTTTTTCAGTATTTGGACCACCTACCTCCTCCTCCTCTTCTTCTTCTTCATTAATTACCAAGATACAATCCAGAGTAACTAAAACACTAGTTACTATCAAGATAAGTAGAGCCTAGTCTTCATAAAAAAAAAAGGAAAGAAAGAAGAAGCAAAGAGTCTACAACGATTTACAAATCTTCCTATACTTGGATGTATTCATATAGATAGTCCTATTCAATCATGTGGATGAATTTCTACAAAATGGTATAAATGCGTTTAACACAAAATATTATTCTAAATATATATATATATATGTGTGTGTATGGTGTAAGATGTTATAAATGCTTAGTATCATAAAGAAGAGATATAGTAATTATGTTACATAGTAGAATTTTTTTAATAAAAATGTTCAAGTGATTTGGTTAATTTCGGCTCCCTCCATGATTTTGGAAACAAACGTGGAGATTATTACACGACAAGTGTAGACTTGCAAGTGAAATCATGATAGGTAAAGCAGGAACTTTCGCTTTCCTTTGACAAGGATAGTTTGGTCGATATGTCGCGCTCCCTCTGAACGAACCAACCATTTATGTCACGCGTTGCATATCACTTTCAGCTTCTAAAGGGCCTAATATGGGCCAAAATAACAATTGGGCCTAAAAGCGAGGCTCATTAAGCTATATTGCATGTTCTAACGTTTGAAGAAGAGATGGAGATTCATGATGTTCATGAGGGTTTTCTCTTGGATTCTGAGGATTTTTCAAAATACAATAAAAATTAAATATTTCGGTGAGGATGAAAGTTTCTTAGTTTTAAACACGAAGAGAACTAAAGGCCAATACCCACTTTAGGAATCTTTCCTAAGTGGTTATGGGTTCTTGGATTGTTTGCAGCTTCCTTGGATCAACAAGCAAACATCTTTGTTGTAAGAAGAGGAACAAGATTCTTAGGTGTCTAAATGAAACCTAAGATTTGAGATTCACTGATTAAATCTCATGTTTATCTTTCTCATTCAAAAGGATAAAAAGAACATGTAAAATGCCGATTTCTGGTATATGTGGAAAAGTTTAAACAATTGATTTAGTTATCTATGTCATCAATGTACTTTTACTTTTTTCTGTCACACATCTGTTTAGATCTCCAGAGTTAAGCGTGCTTGCGCTGGAGTAGTAGAAGAATGAGTGACCTATTGGGAAGTGATTCGTGATACCGTGTGAGTGAGGCTAAACACGAAAAAATGTCATATGGTGATTATAAGGATAGTAAACAAGACTTTCGAACCTTTGAAAAAAATTAATGACCGTTCATCGCACGGAATGGGGCCCATGGACTGAGAGAGCAGGCGTGGGAGGCCCATTAACCGTGGACGGTCGACGTGTTATACAACAACTATTCGAAAGTTTTGTAGGTAAAGAAATTAATATTTGATTAATAATGATTTGCTTTGTAAGAATGTTCACATCAAGATTCAGCATATAGTTAATATAACCTAGTTTCTTTGTAATGTAAATCTTGAGGGAAATACAATCTTGATAGTCTTACACACATTTTAGTTTCACTTTGCACTTAGAAACCTTAAAATTGTGCGATCAATGACCGCCAAAACCAATAGTTAAACTCTCTTTTATCATTTTTCCCGTTGAGAAAGAAAGATCAAATTAAGTTATTGCTTTGATCATTGTTGGATATGCTCATTCACCTGAAAGCAGGTCTCTGCAGAGTTCTCCATAGAATCTAGAGACAAGTTCAATGAAGACAGGGTTCTTAAGATTCTTCCAACAGAAGAGCAGCTCCTCTATGTCCATTAAGTCATCCATTTTCCCTTCTTCAGCAATCAGATGAGTCAGATAGTTTTCAAAGCTTCTGCAAGCATCTTCCACAGCATTGTCTTCGAATGTATCTCTTGAGCTCAATGATTTCTTGGTCCATGATGCAGAAACAGGTGTCGTTATGGGTGAAGTGAACAGCTTCTTGGCTGCTGCTGGCGTAAGAGGGGAATGCATATACTTCGAATAATCATCATCATCCTTCACACTTACTGCAATTGCATTTGGAGAATAAACAGATAAATAAAATAAAAAAGCTTATAAAATTCCATTGCAATAAGACATTTTGTAGAGAAAGTTTCTTACAAGGTTTGGTCTGGCTTAACTTCTGGTCTTTGTTTGTTCTGAGAAAACAGAGACAAGACAGCAAAGAGGAAGAGCAGTTTGGCTTCTTGGCATGATGATGATGTCTAGGTTTGACATTGCCATGAAGAGCACGACGAAGAGGTCTAATGAAGACAGGTCTCTTAACTCTAAAGCGGAAGAGAGAGACGAATCTGTTGCATGATTTGGAAAGCTTTGATTTGATGTTAACCAAAGTTGCTTTCACTTTCATTATATTGAAGCTTTACGTTGTTGTTGTTGTTGTTGTGGTGCTGTGGTGATCCTCTTTGGACATTTTGTTTTGGGTGTAAAGTTAGAGAGAGCATTGGCTTATGTTGCGTGGTGTTCACGTCTTTGGGGGTGAAAGTCATGATGGTGGAGTCCCATGAAGTTCTAAAACGGTGGAGAATAAGTGTTTTTTTTTTGTAAGTGTTTGGTGGCTCTTGCTTATGAATAAATTCCAAGATGATGAATTTGGTTTTGGTTTTGTATATTGATAAGGTCAATGGTTGATTGGTCGGTCAATGCAACTGGATATGTTGAGCATAAACCGGTCTCATATCTAGTGAAAATGAATTTGATGTAAAGATTCTTTGCCTTTTAGATGTTTAATTCCCTTTTTTTAGGTCTGTTCACTTCTTATGTAAGCCTGTTACCAAATTGTTGAAACGTGAATGATCACTTGTTTTTAACTTGAAAGTCGTTGCTTCTGATCTAAATATTTTTATTTATTTTTTGTTGATCAATACATTAAATATTTTAACTCAAGAAAGCAAATAAAATAAGAATAGATATCAAACTCCCAACTTTTTATTAGTAGATACATGCTACATCCTAATCCTAAGTATAAAACATAAGGACTCCAAATAGATGTCAAAAAGGACTCAAAATCAAATGCAAAATGGTCATGTAAAGAATTGTTATAATAATCAAACAATAAGTGGTTTAAATAACCAGACAAAAATAAAACATCAATAAAGTAAATATTCCTATGAACGGTCCTACTAATCTTAGCTAATAAATTTTTGAATATGAATCTAATATATTAAAATAGAGTCCTATTTTTATCTACTTATAAGTAGTCTAGGTTGGACGATTACATTTTTTTAATTTCCTATTTATTCTCCTACAACTAACTTAATTATTATTAAATATATATTATATCTAACTAATTATCTCAATATTTTTAAAATGAGATATATAAAAAGATATTCTTAAGTATCTTTTCGTAAGATTAGATTTTAATAATATCCTTTAATATCTTTTATTTAAAATATAAATATACATTTGTTTTTAAATAATAAAACCATTATTAATTAACTATATTTAAAACGAAAAATTATTAATTATTCATTTATATAATAAAAAATCTATAATATTTATATATATATAATTTATATTCATAATTAAATTACTACACCAAGTAATAAATATAAAGTAACTTAATTCATTTTAACTATTTATAAGTTATAAAATAACAGAATAAATTATATTTATGAATTTTACAACATACTTCAACTTTTTAAACAATATTAAAATACGATATATGAACTAATAAATCATTTCATAAGTTAATATACATATTTATATTAAATTAATTAATATATATCTTATGTATGAGACGAGTATAATAACAATAGTTAATTTGTATAATAATGTTGACAAAAAATATAATAATAAAACAAAATTTTACGAATATTTAAAATTAAAAATTTGTATTATAATATATGAAGCAAGTTATATAAATTAATTATCTTATTTTCATAAAATTATATTATGTAAATTTTATTTTTTATTATATATACTTCAAACCAAATGTTTTAATAAAAAGAGACACATGTATAAGATTTCTAATTTTGAGTAAATAAATATTTGAATAAAAATTCATCTCGCTTTAAAAAAGTACGGGTCAAAATCTAACAATAAACATTAATATTTCATCAAAATCTAATAAGAAACATTAAAATGCAGGTGAAAATCTAATAAGAAACATTAAAGTGCAGGTCAAAATCCATCTCACATTCATGTATCTATTTCTAATTTAGTATGTATCCTCTCGAATATTGATCTATTACGCTTACAATAAAATGATAAATTAGTTTGACTAACTTTTGTAAAATAATAACATAACATTCATAATATATATCCATCATTCATCTAAACATTCATAAATTAGAATACTTTAAATATGAAAATTTCAGTCAAATTGTATTACATAGTAGCCACCCATAGGTTCAACAAGTAATCGGATCCTAAATTTTAGCGTATTTTGTGGATTTTATAAAAAAATTAAATAACGATTTAAAGAAAAAAACAAATCGAACGCCATATAAAGTCATCAGTTAGTCAGTTTAACTGCGGGTCCGGGTCGTGACCCGAAACACTGGATATAACGTTTTATTTGTAACATTTAAATGTAAATACATAATCAAAAATGCAAATTTATTTCATATAATTTGGTTTGTGTCGAAAATAATCCCGCGCTTGGAAAGCGCGGATCAAAATCTAGTTGTAATTGGTTGTTAACTGGTCTTTATAATTTGTTTCAAAACGCTGATATGTCGAGTGTTGTATTATACATTCCATTATTCTTAAAATTGCTTCTAGTTCTGTATGCAGTGATGAAAGTCTCTTTATCTGGTTTCTAGTTCGTAGAAGCTGAATTTTCTCGAGTGAGTTTTTCCAATATTCAACCTAACCATTGAATTGTAAATTTTGAGTCTAGCCTTCCACCATACAAATGTGATACAAGCATATTGTCTAGGTTGTAAATCATGATGTAAGTCTAGTCCATAATTCAGATTTAATGAGTCTTTCTTATTCTCTTATTAGCGAAAGCCCATAAACTGACATTTTAGGTACCAAAGATATACCAATCCCAGTATATTAAAGATGATGTAGTGATAAATACTATTACATCAGATTTAGAGATCCAGACTTGAAAAGTAGCATAACGTTTTCTGCTTTAGGAATTATATTTTGAGGAACTGGGTCTACTTATTAGTTATATGAACAAACAATCCTTCCTGGTGTCTAAGATTATACATGCTTCTGAATCCACTCAATGACTTTATATCATCTTTTGTTGAACGTCTCCCAAGTCCCAAATGTAGTAGTGTATTATCGGAATATTCTTTGTGTGCTTGTGAGTGCCGCAGAAAGGGATATTAACAACAATCACCACCATGATATCAAGTCTGACTTAGAGTTCCTGTTTCAGATTCATAGCTCTCACTGGTCACATGTGCATGTTTAAAGTAACGATTATGGAAACTGTTTTGATTTGGATAATCATCTTTCTTTGTTGAAGAAATAATTGATAAAAAAATGTTGACTTGTAAAGAGAATGTAAAGAGAAAAGGGTATCCTCAAAGTGTTCGGTGATAGTGGACATTTTGGACCAATATTTTCTCATCATTACGACTCCAAAGTTGTCCATTTAAAGATTTTTAAATAATAAATGGAAATTATTTATTATTCCTGGTTTCATGATTTTGCTTTTTGCATACCTGTACCACCTTAATATAATTATACAAAGTTTAACAAATAAGTGCTAAATTAAGAAAAGAAACAAATATATTCACTTTAGGATCTGGAAGATATGGTTGCCGAAGAAGAATATCTTCAAAGAGAAGGAGAACATATACATTATTTAATAATATAAATAGATAAATTTATATAAATCTAAATAAACCATTGTATTTTTTTAAATCCATAGTGAAATCTATATACAATTTTTAAACACTTCAAAATATCTTTAAATTATTTAATCAGATTACATCTCAAGCACATTTTCATTTTATGATACATAGCTTTTATACACCAAATTATCTAATAAAAAGAAAATGAAAACTGAATTTATAAAATTTGATCAATATATAACCAATAAACTATTATTTTTTTTATCTTACATAGAAACATATTTTTAAATATGTAATTCTTAAAAAAAATCTGTAAATTAGTAACTTTAGAAATATAATATTATAATTTTGACGTTATTAATTTATAAAGTTTTTACAGTATATTGTTAATCAAATAGATAAAATCCTCATAAAATTATGAGACTTCAGTTGAAGTACATCAAAATCCACTAATTTACATTTTTCTAATCCTATTCCGAAAACTAAAAAAAAGCTTGATGAACATTTATCATTCTATCATATACTATAGTCTATAGGTTTGAATTTTTTGATATAATATAAGTTTTCGTTTTTTCACTAAACAGCAAATCAAATTTCTAGCTATCCAGTTTTTAAATCATCCCTCAACCAATGATTTCGCATGAGTTTATTGAATATTATAAATAATCCAAAATGACCTAAAGTGTGTGTACATGTAATGTCTCAAGTAGTTCATGCTGATGCTTGTGATGATGTTACCAACAAAGTCTTTTTTATGCTTTTCTGAAATGGGGTCCCAGTTTGATCTCACTGCATACTTTCCAATCTTAGCAACCTATTATCTGTCACATAGAGATTCTGCTTCTTCTGCTTTTCTATACAGTTTCTTTATATAAGAGAACATTAGAAAATCTTGTGAATAGTGAGAAATGAGATGGGGAAATACAAGTTCAAAATTTCAGATATGATCTCAAATGCATGGTTTCACAAGCTCAAAGACATGACTAAGCAGTCTAAACCCAAAAGCAAACCTATTTCTTCTTCTTCTTCTTCCTCAAACACTTATAACAAGAAGAGCCCCTCCTCTTATTCTCTTCCTCATCAGTCATCAACCTCTCATTTTTCCATCAGCTTAGTAGCTAAAAGTCCTCACCATAACTCACCAAGAAGCTCTCTTCACAGAAAAAGAGTGAGTGAAAGAAAGACACTTCACAAGCCATCTCTTAAACCAATCACTCCTTTTGCAGCTGCAGGTTTTAACAAGATCAAGATCAACGGTCAAGATTCCTCCCACTGCGCGTTAAGGTCCCGAGAGTCTCTTGTGTATAGTTTGCACGAAGAAGAGGATGATGAACTCGTTGCTCCTTCCAACTTCAAGATCGACACAAAGAACAAAGAGTCTGATTCCATAGAGAAAGCTTGTCCTGCAAGTAACCTAACCAAGAAACCGCTAAAAACTCATCTTTCTGTGAAGATTAATAAAGAGAAACAACAAGAAGATGATCCATGCAGAGGAGAGAAGAAATACCAAAAGCAAGTTTCTAGTGGAAGAAACTCATCTGCAGGAATAAACCTCAGAAGAGTAAACTCACCTAGAATTCAACTCTCAGGTACGCGTAGAAGGAGCAAACAAGTTGTTCTTGAGAGTTATGCAGTGATGAAGCGTTCGGTTGATCCAAAGAAAGATTTCAGAGAATCAATGGTGGAGATGATAGAGGAGAACAACATCAGAGCTTCAAAGGACTTGGAGGATCTTCTTGCTTGTTATCTTTCCTTGAATGCAAAAGAGTATCATGATCTTATCATTCATGTTTTCGAGCAAATCTGGCGTCAACTTACAAAACCCAAGTAAAAACCTCTTAATGTAATGTTAATTAACCTCCAGTAACATTAGTATTAGTATCATTCTGTCTTGTGAAATTCCAGTTTTAAGTTTTTCATTGTTTTCTTTGTTTATTTTTAATCAATGAAACCAAATAATTACAGTAGATATCATATTGTCGCCAAAAGATCACTAAGGACGTGGAAGCACTGATAAACTTAAAACATACTTCATTTGTTACTTTAACTTTGTGCACATGTTAAAAAAAACAATTAATTTTATATATTATCTATATAAAAACTCAAATTACTTATACAGTTAACCATATTTCAACTTATAGAAAAATAAATTACAATATACAATTAATAAATTTTGCATCGAAAATCGAAAATAACATTTATTTTGTAACAAAAACAACTTTTTTACAACGACACTTAAAATGAATCGAAATGAGTAATTGATTACTAAGCATATTCTTGTGTTTGCTGTGATTAATTGACATATAAACAAGGTTAAACAAGTTAAGAAAATTACTTCAAGATTTCTTAGTGTTATTTCTTAGAATATAGAGATGGATTGCGCCCATCAACCTTTGACTATTTTGAAATTACAAAGTACAAAATGGCGGCAAAACAACTTCAGCAAAGGCAGGCAGTGAAGAGACAGGAACCATTTGAAACTCAACAAGTACGGAATAAACATATGATCGCTGGAGACTGAGAGGACCACTGACATGTACACAAACTGAGATTTAACTAAAGAAGAAAGAAACAGAGATGGGATTTAAATCTTTAAGGTTCTTTCTCTGTCAAGAAGAAGAAGGAAGAAGGAAGAAGAAGAAATAGAGGTCCACTGTTTAAATTCCATCTCATACATCTGTTTTGCTTATGAAAATTCAGCAAAAGACATGTCAACACGTTAAGTGAATTTTCTTGATTAGTGAGCAACAAATATTCAAATGTTATCATATTTTTGTAAACGATCGCATTTTTAAAGCATTGGCTCCTCTTACGAACTTTGTACAAATAAAAATGTGGAACTCTTTTGATCAAAAAGATATATGTGGAATTCGAAACATTTGTTGCAATTTTAGAGTATTTTCAACTCATTTCCGTATTTGTCTCTACTATATTAGATGCAAAACTACTACAACTCTCCTCATTTCTTCCTCTAAAATAAAAATTGATATTTTTTTATATTTTTATATAAAAAAATAGTATCATTCTGTTTTTTACCATATATTTAGAGATTGTTACTAAGAAAAATATATTAGTAAATAATTTCATCTCTATTGTAAAGTTTCTGTAGTAAAATACATTAGAGATAATCTTACATTGTTATTATGTGAGTTTGGATTTCATAGACTATCAACTGTTCATAAAAAAATATTATCTTTCTCAAAGCATGTGTTATAAAATTGGTGCTTGACGTTTGTATTATCCAAAATAGTAGTGTAATAGTTTCGACAGTTTGATCTCGAAGACTGAATTTCTTTAGTCAAAGGGTGAAGAGGCCAAATCTGATTTTTGGTAGTGGTTTCGCTGGAAAAGTTGGCTCCGAGCTGGTCCGGTTTTCTTATACACTGGGCCGGTTCATAGTTAGTTGGGGTCCTTTAACAATTAAAACACACACATTTTTTTTAAAAACAAATAGATGTTATTAAATTTATATAAAATAAAAGATATTTAAAGTACATGAATAATTATTTTTTTCTTAAAATATTTTTTTTCTAATAGAATTAAACTCTTAATATCATGAATCTCGAACAATCGCATTATTCACTCTAGTAACTAAGTCGACCATGTTTATACATTATAATTCTATTTTTACAAACTTTTATTTTTATCTACTACTACTGAACAATATTTGTCTCATGTCATCGACTCATCCGTGTTGATTGTACGGAAGATTAACCTTTGTAACTTATATTAAATTCAAAACTAAAACACAATACTTTATTAAAAAAAATATATTTCTTTAAAATTAATTGTTATTAGTAGCTTTATAAACTACAAAGGACATATTTGATGATATTTTTAAAATATTAAAAACATAAAATACTACCTAATCTTATACAATAAAGTTGGCTTTTTTTTCTCCATAGGGGGAAAAAATGCCACATGTCCTCCTTAAAAGGGCCTAATCTCAAAATCATTTATGATGAACCGTAGTGGGTTTTACAGATCCTTTTTACTAGGATGGTTTCATGTGTTTCTTTGGATTGTACTTTGGGCTTTAAAACTATTTGAGGCCCGTCCATAGCATTGGTTACTCCTTCCTAGCGTCTGAGTTCTCGACTTCAGCCGCCGAATGTTCTAGAGATGAGAAAGGATGATGAACTCTCAGAAACGTTACAACGTTTCGTTTACTTCTCGCGCTTTTAGTTAATTGCTAAGCTTCCACTATCGTCCAAAGACCAAGTGGTAGATCTTTTGCTAAGACAGAATTTGCATATTGTTGGGGAAGTTAAGTTAACCATGGTGCAACGCTTGACGATTTGAGAATGGTGCTTAGTACACCACATACATGCCTTTGTAGATTTTTATTTTTGTAGCCTATATATAAAGGCTGCCTATTCTTCTTATCTTTTCCTTTTGCTTCCCTAGCCACCATGTTTTCTTACACTGGATATCGTTGTGTTTTTATTATGCAGCTACGGGATAGGAGTACCTATTTATTTAACGGCAAAAAATGAGAAAAGGTTGGTGACTGGTACGTAGATGAGGAGAAGCAGGCATTCAATTGTTACCTAACGAAAACATCCCGCTATTCACATTACTCGGCGACAATACCCTCTGGTTGTACTACTCAATGACAATTAATAAAAGACAAGGTCAAATTCTCAAACAAGTCTTACTATATCTTACTATATGTCACTCTTTATAGAGTGACTTCATGGACATGGCTAAAAATATTATATGAAACAGCAGGTGAAGAGAACGAGCTAGGTGTACATAATATTAAGTTTTCAACAACTTCCAATAACAATTGGTCTTTCCACAATAACTAAACAATCAACAATTTAAATAACATCCTTTCGTACTAAAATTTCTCTGTTTTTTGGCACAACTTAGAGTAAACTAAGATGGAACTTATGCAGAAGAGAGAAAATAAAGGACACATGAGCTTCAGTTGACAAGCTGCGATAAATCAAAGGCGTTAAGGAAGACATGCAGGCCAGCCTGCAGTAGTCAAAGATGCATGTTAGTTGTATATATAAAGAGAATTAACTCCTTCGTATAAGCTACATTTTCTTCTTTAACTTGGTAATAAAACATAGACTTCTCGCACATGTCCTCAGCTTTTACAATCACTATTAATAACATCAAAAACAGAATATAACCATTACAATCGCAGGCTATATTAACCAACAGTATGTGATTAGAAACAGAAAACCTATGATGTAACTTGAAAAGTTAATGTCATCATAATTAACTGGTTTGGACTAACTGGTAACAAGTTATGAACTAGCTAATATCCACAAAATTTTTGGTTTCAGTTCAGTTCTGACTTGGTTCTGGTTTTGATTAATTTTGTATAATTTGACTAAACAATTAGATCATTTTAGTTTTAGATTAAATATCAGACAATTGGATAAATTAAATATTCAAATAAAAACTATTTGTATAGTTCGATTCTTTCAAGTAATTAGGATAATTTGGATAAAATTTGTTTTTGTATATTTTGGTTTATAAATAGTATTTTAAAACTATTTGATAATTTAAAATATTATAATTAATTTTATAATATTATAAATAGTATATGTTTTAAGTATATAAATTGCATTTTAGATATTCGATTACCTCTTCCTTTTCAGATCAATTGCCGGTTCCAAAATTATAGAAATTGTTTGGTTATTTGTATACTTTGGTTCGATTTCATTTCTGTTTCAAGATTTGTATTTTTAAAGTTTGGTCTGGAACACACAAATACAGATGCGCCCACACAATAGTAAACTGCAGTCAAAGAACTCAATTTTTGAACTTGCTTATATCAAAGCTATACTAACCACACTTACTTGGCCTACAAGTCACACACTACTTTGTAATAAAAGACACAAATAACCAACAACAACTCAACAACATCTCGGCATCTAAATAAACACATTACAAACCAATTTATATGCTACACCCAATAAAGACATATCGGAAAACAACAATGTGTTTCCATATTTTGTCTTCTTCAACTTTAACGGAAAAAAAGAAGAGATTTTGTCTTCTTCAAATCCTCCCTATGCAATTTTAGTGTCGCACATGTAGAAACAATTAGGAGGATTTGAATTGCTAGAATTGTGTATTTAAGAAACCACAATATTGTGTTGATCTTACATACACACTTATGGAGGCAGACTATTTTTGCATACACATTTTGATACTCAAGTTTACTTTAACGCAAAGATTACCCCAAGTAAACTTTACTATGAAACATAAGTTTTTGAGTGTTTTTCATACTAATCACACTCAACTACTACGTTACGTTATTCCTTCTTTTACACTCAAATTAATTCAATTCGTATTGAATTTTTTTTGCCAGCGATCCAAATTATATTTTAGTTTTCGGATAATGCATATATTCTCCGTCTGATTCCAAACAATTATTCAGTACTTGCATTCGAATAAACATAACAATACTCAACATACACAAGTACAAATCCAAATGATTGAAAAATGTTGCTAAGCTTGCATAGATACTTTCTTTACAAAGGCTTCCTCCCTTCTAGACAAAAGGCAACAACATCAAACACATTGAAATATTTTAATTAAAATTTGTCAGACTACACATCTAAATATTAATTTACAATATAAAAAATTATACAATTGGTAAGAATCCCGCGCGAAGCGCGGACATACCACTAGTATATAATAAAACAAATATTTATTTTATTAACTACCTAACTATATTCAGTCTAAATGTATTTATATCGGTAACTGATTTCTTATACAAACTATACGTATAAGTGTACAACTAACATATTTTTATACTAAACGACAGCACATCATCACTAACGACCAGATCGTGTGGCTCACAAAGCCCCGCAGCCAAGTTTGACTCAACAACTTCTCTTTTTTCACAGTTTGACTTTTCCACTTAAATATTAAAATTATCAAAAATATAAATATTGTTTTTAGATATTAATTACCGTTCTATCTTCCTCAGAAGCAAAGAAGAAACTTCTCTCTGATTACAACCTCAAGATCTGCCCTTTAGGGATTCCCAGATCTTCAACCTCTCCGGCGTCCCCATCTTCCGATCATCTTCGTCGGGCGACTAGTCCGACCTTTCAATTCATCGATTCAGTTTCAAATCAACCAATCGATTGATTAGAAATGTCCTTCTTCTCCTTCTGCTAAGCTTCTCTCCACCCTCACCTTCGTCGCTCTACGACTCCTCGATTTACCCTCACCTCTACAAGCTCTTCTTCAAACTCGTACTTATGGCGATTCGAATCACCTTCACCTACTCCTCCTATGTCGCTCGCAACCTCGCCGGAGCCCCCCGCTGCGGCGGGGATCTCCGATCCTGCTTCCTCCGTCCCAGATTCTTCTCCCACAACCCGGACCCGCCCGAAAAGTCCCCCATGATCCGACGACCCGGGTCGATGTACACCAGCATCGCCAGGGAAGTCATCGGAGAAGGGAGGCAGAGTCCGCTTGTGATGGGTCTGATCTCGATTCTGAAGTCAACGTCGGGGCCTGAGTCAACGCTCCTCGGTGTTTCGCCGTCAAAGTCTGCTTCTTTCATTCCGTGGATGAATCGGATTGATGACGTGGACAGGGGAGGAACGGCGTTTTTTGATGGTGATGATGATGAGGATGATGGGAAGGAGGCGAGGGGAGGAAGCGGATGGGTTAATAGGCTTTTGAGTATGTGTTCGGAGGATGCTAAAGCTGCTTTCACGGCGGTTACGGTGTCTCTGCTTTTCCGATCTGCTCTTGCTGAGCCAAAGTCTATACCTTCCGCGTCTATGTACCCTACCCTTGACGTGGGTGATCGCGTTATGGCCGAGAAGGTACCAATAGTTAGCTCTCTGCTTTGCCCTCTGTTTAGTTTAGGGATGCAACTCTTATAGTTATTGAATGTGTAAGCTTGATGGCACTGAGGTTATAGGCAATTGCTATGAGACTTTTAGTTGTTTGATTTGTGTTGTTGAATGAGACTCTCAAGCTTGTCTGGCCATTTTGGCTAAATCTTTGTGTTTGTCTTGGTTTTGTTCAGGTCTCGTATCTTTTCAGGAAGCCGGAGGTTTCAGATATAGTAATCTTCAAGACTCCTCCAATCTTGGTGGTAAGTCAAAGATCGAAATTCTTGCTTTTTAAATGTTGATTGTATCTTCTTCAGAGCCTAAGTATTGATGGTCACCGTTTGAATTTTGCAGGAACATGGTTACAGTTCCAATGATGTTTACATAAAGAGGATAGTGGCAAGTGAAGGTGACTGGGTTGAAGTAAGCCCTTTTATTCAATCCACCCTTTGATTGATCCTATTCTCACCTCATTCAAGTCTTTGTTCACATCGGTCGGTATTGTTTACTCTTGTAGAGGCTTTATCGGACAACTAGTTTTCTCAGAAATGGACTCAAACCTTTTGTTCTTTTCATATTGTGTCAAAATGTTGTTTTAACCTATGGATGATGTATTATGTAGGTTCGTGATGGGAAGCTCCTTGTGAATGACAATGTGCAAGAAGAAGATTTTGTCTTGGAGCCAATGTCATATGGAATGGAACCAATGGTTAGCAAATTATACTTCATCCTTGTTTAAGTATTCAGATTTGCTGATAAGGTTTAATTGTCATTTGCAGTTTGTTCCCAAAGGTTATGTCTTTGTCCTTGGAGACAACCGCAACAAAAGCTTTGATTCTCATAACTGGTACCTCTCTTAATGCATAATCAGTTTGGAATCAGTCTTTAATTGTGATGATTCATGGTGTAATGATTGACAATTGTGTTTGTAAATGGCAGGGGTCCTCTCCCAATAGAGAACATTGTTGGAAGATCTGTGTTCAGGTACTGGCCACCGAGCAAAGTATCAGACACCGTATACCACGACCAAGCTATAGCAAAGGGATCTGTGTCTGTTTCATGACAAAGTGAAAGCTGGATGCTTCTCAAGATTAAGCACATGATTGTGCAAACCAGTCTGGTCAGGAATTGAAAACGTTATGATATCTGCGGCTACATAAAGTTGGTTATGGATCGTATCATCTGGTTCCCGCTGCCTGGTGGGAAGCCGGAGAAATTGTGTAGAAAACTGAATGGAAGATTCAAACTGTAGAAGAGATTTTTGCTATGTTTGTTGTGTGTATGTGTTTATGTTTAAAGTTTAAACCATGAAAGCTTTACTGTAAAGACAATTTTTGTCACAAGTAAGGTTTTGTTGTTGTTGTTGTTGTATTTCTGTGTTTATGTATAACAATCCTATAAACCTGTTTTGTTGTTAAGTAATAAAACCCAATATGGGAAAAATTGTTAATTTAATGTATAAATATCATCAATGTGGTTGAATAAAGTAGAATACATGGTTAGAAATGAATACATTAACAAGAAACGTGAAGAAAAATAGTAGAAGAAAAGGAAAACAAAAGAAGAGCCCAGGGAGTGGGGGATCTCACCCCAGTGCTTTGATAAACAAAATAAACAAACAAAACTACATATGTTAGTTAATATAAGCAGCAACAGACTAAACAAGGACAACCATTTAGCTGGTGAATAAACATGTTGGGTTTTCCCTCCATTAGCCCAAAACCAAAATAATAAAATTGGTTAGTATAAATATGATCCACTAAAAGCCCATGAAGAAGAAGTATGTGGAAAGTGGAGAAAGATGAAGAAGTGTGTAGAAAAAGAAGTGTGTAGAAAAGGAAGTATGTAGAGAAAGAAGTGTGTAGAATTTTTAATAGTTACCTTTCCATTAGTATAAATAGGGGTGTTTAGTTCATTTGTAATCAATCAAGAAAAGCAAAGAAAGAAAAACAAGAGAGAAAACACTTGTAAGAGAGAGTTTCCTAAAATTTCATCTTTGTAATAAATCCCTTTCCTAAATATTAAGAGTCTTCTTCTTAAACTCTTAGTTGTCTAAATCCCATCTTCATCTCACGAAGAATATTGGGTAATTTTCCCAACAAGTGGTATCAGAGCAAGGTTCAAACATATCCTCAAGATCTCGGGTGATTCAAGATGGAGGCTACCGTTACCGTTGAAGGTGACATGTTCAAACTCACGACAGACAACTACTCTTATTGGAAACCGATGATGGAAGACCACCTTTATTGTAAGGATTTACACGAACCCATCATCATGGAGGAGAAGCCGGAAGGAAAGGATGACAAAACATGGGAAGTACTAAACCGAAAGGCGGTTGCTGTAATCCGTAAGTACATTGACCGATCTCTCTTTGAACATGTATCTACCTATACAAATGCTTATGAATTATGGACAAAGCTTGAGTCTATGATTCAAAAGAAAACGCCTCGAAACAAAGCTCTTCTTGTCCGACGGTTAGTAAAGTTGGAGTACAAGGATGGCCAAAACATGATGGAGCACTTGAATAATTTCAAGGGACTCGTAAATCAGCTTAACAAAGTTGATATGAAGGTTGAAGATGAAATGCAAGCCCTTTTACTCCTTAGTTCACTACCGGAGAGTTGGGACACACTAGTTGTCACTCTAAGCAATTCAGCACCGGAGGGAAAGCTTACCATGGACACCGTCAGTGATAGCCTTCTAAATGAAGAAGTCCGGAGGAAGGAACGAGACTCGAGTTCTTATTCAGAAGCCAACATTGTTGATAGAAGAGGTAGAGAGGAGACTCGTGTTCACAACAGAAGCAGAGGACGAGACCAATCTCGAAGAAGATCCAAGTCACGAACAAGAGTAACCTGCTACTATTGTGGCAAGCCGAACCACATGAAGTCGGAGTGTCGGTTTTTCAAGAAAGATCAACAAGCAGGTAATATTAAACCAGACCGGTTCAATCCTCCGAAGAAGCATGAAGACAAGACTACCACCATTGTTGAAGACCAGAGCAAAGACCTATATCTCGTTGGAGAATGTAATCTTAGCTCTGATAATAGCTCATGGATCGTTGATTCTGGTGCTTCTTTTCACGTCACCCCTCATGGAAGCTTCTTCACAACCTACCAAAGTGGTGACTTTGGTGATGTTCAAATGGGAAACCAAGGAAGAAGCAAGATCGTTGGAAAGGGGGATGTTATTCTTACATCAAACACTGGGTGTAAGATAGTTCTTAAGGATGTGAGACATATTCCCGATATGAGACTCAATCTCATATCAACAGGGAAGCTTGATGATGCCGGTTTTGATAGCCACTTTGGCAGTGGCAAGTGGAAGCTAACCAAAGAGAGTTTGATCATGGCTCGAGGAAGAAAACAAGGCTCATTATACGTAACACAAGCCAAGCTTTGCAAGGAGGAAGTTAATGTTGCAAGCGACGACATGGATACATGGCACCGGAGACTTGGGCATATGAGTGAGAAAGGTCTTAATATACTTTCTCGCAAGAAACTTATTCCTGATATGAGAGGTACGTATCTCACACCATGTCATCATTGCTTAGCCGGAAAACAACATAGAGTCGCTTTCCGAAGATCTTCTACACCCACGAGAAGGAAGCATATTCTTGATCTAGTGCATACTGATGTATGCTCCATGTCTGAGAAATCAAATGGAGGTGCATCATATTTCGTCACCTTTATTGATGACCATTCAAGGAAGGTATGGGTATACCTTTTGAAGACAAAAGATCAAGTTCTAGATGCTTTCAAGGAGTTTGTAGCCCAAGCAGAAAGAAGTACGGGTCAAAAACTCAAGTGTGTTCGATCAGACAATGGTGGAGAGTACCGGGGTCCTTTTTAAGCATTTTGCAAAGCTCATGGAATCAGAATGGAGAAGACACCACCAAAGACGCCACAATTGAATGGGCTTGCTGAAAGAATGAATCGGACGATTACAGAAAGAGTTCGGTGCATGCTCTCTCACGCTAAACTACCCAAGCCATTTTGGGGAGAAGCTTTAAAGACTGCAGTGGATATTATAAATCTTACACCATCAGTTCCTTTGGAAGGCGATATCCCGGAGGAAGTTTGGTCGGGTAAGAAGGTCTCCTACAATCATTTGAAGGTGTTCGGGTGTAGAGCATTCATCCACATTCCTAAGGATGAACGAGCCAAGTTAGACTCTAAAACTAAAGAGTGCATCTACCTTGGTTCACCAAAGGATGATTTTGGCTATCGGCTTTGGGATCCAATTAATAGGAAAGTGATTCGGAGTAGAGATGTTGTTTTCTTCGAAGATCAAACAATCGAAGACATCAATAAATCAGAGAAACCAAAGCTAAGGGTTGTAAGGAGTGAAGATTCTCATAAGCCCCAAGATCATGAACAAGTGATTGGAGGAGATGGCGAAGAGGGTCCCATCATGGATCCAAATGGTGATGAAAGTGAAGAAGAAGAAGAGCAAATGGAGCCAGAGGAAGAACATGAGCCAAGAAGATCCGGAAGAGAGACAAGACCATCTGTAAGATTCTATCGAGATGAGTATGTGAATCTTACAGATGAGGGGGAGCCACAAAGCTATGAGGAGGCCATAGGAGACATTCACAAAGACAAATGGGTAGAAGCTATGCAAGATGAGATGCAAGCCTTGCAAGACAACCGCACCTATGAGTTAATGAAGCTACCAAAAGGAAAGAGAGCCTTGAAAAACAAGTGGGTGTACAAGTTGAAGTATGAGGAGAGAAGTTCAAATCCAAGATACAAAGCCCGATTGGTTGTGAAAGGATTCAACCAGAAGAAAGGCATAGATTTTGAAGAAATATTTTCTCCAGTGGTGAAGATGTCCTCTATCCGAGTGGTTCTTGGTCTAGCTGCGGTCCTAGACTTAGAGATTGAACAACTCGATGTTAAGACAGCCTTTCTACATGGTGACCTCGAGGAGGAAATCTATATGGAGCAACCCGAAGGATTCAAGGTCCCAGGAAAAGAAGACTTGGTATGCCGATTAAAGAAGAGCCTTTATGGTCTCAAGCAAGCCCCAAGACAATGGTACAAGAAGTTTGACTCTTTCATGGTGGATCATAACTTCAAGAAAACCAAGAATGATCATTGCACTTTCATAAAGAGGTACGCAAGCGGCGACTTTCTCATATTATTACTCTATGTTGATGATATGCTGATTGTGGGCCAAGACCACAACAAGATAGCCGCATTGAAGGAAGACTTAGGAAAGTCTTTTGCTATGAAAGATTTGGGGCAAGCGAAACATATTCTTGGAATGAAGATCACTCGGGACAGACCAAATAAACTTTTATGGTTGTCCCAAGAACGATATATTGAAAGGGTGTTGGAGAGATTCAACATGCACAAAGCAAAGCCAGTAAATACTCCACTTGCTGGACATTTCAAGTTAAATTCAGAACAAAGTCCAACAAGTGAGAAGGAGAAAGAAGAAATGAAGACTACCCCATATGCATCAGCAGTGGGCAGTCTCATGTATGCCATGGTGTGCACCAGACCCGACATTGCCTATGCTGTAGGAGTTGTGAGTCACTTTCTAGCAAATCCAGGAAAGGAGCATTGGAAAGCCGTTAAATGGATCCTACGCTATCTACGAGGCACAACGAAGAGGTGTCTATGCTTTGGCAATGGAAAACTTGAGTTGAACGGTTATACCGATGCAGATTGGGCTGGTGATAAAGACTCGAGAAAATCAACTTCAGGATTTGTGATTACCTTTGCAGGGGGAGTTGTCTCCTGGCAATCGAAGCTACAAAAGTGTGTTGCCTTATCCACCACGGAAGCAGAGTATATCGCAGCAACGGAAGCATGCAAGGAGATGTTATGGATGAAGAACTTCTTACTTGAGTTGGGAGTAAAGCAAGACAAGTACAACTTACTATGTGACAACCAAAGTGCTATTCACTTAGCAAAGAATCCAGCGTTTCATTCTCGCTCAAAGCACATCGACATTCGGCATCATTGGATACGAGAAGTTCTTGAAGAGAAGCTCATACATCTCGACAAGGTACACACCGATGAAAATTGGGCAGACTTTATGACGAAGGTATTGCCAATCAAAAAGTTTGAAGACTGCTGCCAAGGTATCAGTGTCGTGACAACTTTGGGCTAAGTCGGGAAGGGGGAGATTTGTTGGGTTTTCCCTCCATTAGCCCAAAACCAAAATAATAAAATTGGTTAGTATAAGTATGATCCACTAAAAGCCCATGAAGAAGAAGTATGTGGAAAGTGGAGGAAGATGAAGAAGTGTGTAGAAAAAGAAGTGTGTAGAAAAGGAAGTATGTAGAGAAAGAAGTGTGTAGAATTTTTAAGGGTTGACTTCCTTACCCCCCCTCTACTAATTAAACCCATACCGAAACCCCCTAAACTTTTTGGCTCATTAAGAGACCCCCTAAACTAATGTGCTTCATCTGTTTTCTCCCTAAAATATCTTTTTTGAATTAATTCCACATATTATATGATTTCGACTTAATTGCGTTTAGTTTTGTAAAACGCGATCAGAAAAATCACGTTGACCTTAAGACTATCGGATAATCTCCCCACCCAACTGTATGACCCGGTTTAAGTCAAAAGATCCAAATATGAAACTCTCGACATAATTTGCCCTCAATCTCTGAAATTAGGGTTCATACCTATTCTCTAAAAAGAGAAGTTTAAGGAAGCTTCATAGAAGTTGGTTTAAGATTTGAATTTTTTTTATTGTAAAAGAGAGCAACCATCTACGGTATTCTATGTAAGTTTTCACATATGTTTTTTTGCTTTAGATTATTTGCGGTTTGGTGGATGTTTCTGTGGAAACAGAGACTGTTATCTGGGTAAAATTATTGGTTGGCATCTTCTAAATTTTGAATGCTTTGTAGATTAACTTAAAAAAGAGGAGTACCAAAGGCTCTTGTGCAAGGAGAGAAACACAATCCGAAAGTGACTAAACACAAAACGTGGGTTGCATTGAAACTATTACATGGCTTTGAGAGATGTATGTCAACTGTGATGCGAACTTGGTTTCAGGACCTATGTCTAAAGCTATAGATTAGCGAAGAACTTTAGTTATAAGCTCCAAAAAAATTTATTCAATGCAAGTGTTGGCAAAAAAGAAGAGTATGGCAGTCTGGTAAAATGAATCGGGATGGTCTTGCAGGCTAAAGTTAGAGAGTTACAAGCTGCAACCACATCATGAAAATTCTTCTTCTTTTGTGGCTTTACTATTGACGTTTTGAGATTGCACATTATTCTGTCCAGAATTTTATAATCTCAATCAGGTTGTGTTCTATGTGTTTGAAGAACTTGTTGCTTATTTAATTCCTAAAAAAAAGGAAAGAGACAAAAGCATCATCTTGTTCTCTTTTGTAAGGAGCCACTTTGTTGTAGTGACATCATTTGTTTAATAAACGTAAACCATTTGTATACTCGATTATGTTAAACTTAAGCCAACAGAATCATCACAATAACTTAAGATTATTAGTCTATGTTTGTCTGAGAATAACAAAAGTTTCAGATGTCTAGAAGTCATCGTAGACAACGTCTAATATAATTCTTCGTATAAAAGAAAAGATCCAAAGTCAACACAAAGAAAAAAAATTACTAAATTTTTTCAAAAGGCATCATTTGTATCACAAAGTTATTAAAACCACAAGACACAAAACGAAACTAGAATTATTAAAAATCGCAAAAGTCATCATTCATAGGATTTGGTTTGTTATAAGAACATTCATAGGTCACCATCCTTCTTTAGTTTATGCTTGCCTGTGAAGGCTGCGTTAAAGCAACGAACTCTGGTTCTGTAACAGTTCCAACATCCTGAAAAACATAACACCAGTAGCAAAAGTTATTAAATATTCACTAGACAATATCCAAATCCAAACATTGAAAACATTCACCTGCTCCATTGTTTCTCCTGTCTTCTTTATTTTCTTCTTTGGATGTATTTTGCAGCCGGCAGCGTTGTGTCCTGCTTCCCCGCATTTTGAACAATGGATGATACGGCCTCCCCTTCCTAGTGTTTCTGTTTGTTTCTTCTTCTTTGGTGATTCATGCTTTCCTTTGAATCTCGGAAATTTCTTTTGATTTTTCTTTTTTTTCCTTCCAGGGAGTATAGGCTCCGGAGCTTCGACTATTAACCTGTATGTACCATCCATCCAAAGCGTGGTCCTCTTATGGTGTTGATAGAGTCATTATATGTCATCCTCCATATAGAAGTGGAAAAGAAGTCAGAAACATAATTTTCAACATCTAATCCAGCATCTATCATCGCTCCATAAGCATGTTCACATGGAATTCCCGTTATCTGCCACTTCCCACATGTGCAGGTCATCCTTGTTGTGTTTACGTCATATGAACATCGATAAAGACTAACCTCAAAAACTCCATGAGTACAAGGAGTCGTTATACACTTTTCAGCGTCATCCTTCTCCGATTCAAGCATCTTAACCACATATTTTGTGAATCTCTCCTCGCGTCTCTCAGATTTCTTATTTCTTTTAGCTATTCTAACCATTGCTTGCCTTCTAATAGTTTCCAACATAGGCACAACTGCCTTAGCTCTTGCTGCAATAATGGTGGCATTAAATGACTCAGTTGCATTGTTGTCGACATCCTCACATAAGCTTCCAAGCCTATAATATGCCAGCGACCAAGTCTTTGGTTCATTCTTCATAACGTCATCATACAAAGACATGTTGTAGTCTTTCAACTTCTGGAGTTCTGCCTTGTATTGTGTCTTATTGTAGGCCCATGCTAGATTCCAAACCATTGGTTTCAGAAAATCCTTGTTCTTATGCTTTTTCTTTAAATTGTCCACAATATGTTTAACACATCGTCTGTGCTCTGCATTAGGTAATTCAGCCTTCACTGCACTGATCAGACCCTGAATCAAATAATAGTGGTGGCATATTAGAGATATTAGCAGATGTGATATGAGAAAATCCAGTAATGAGATGCTTACCTTTGAGCTATCAGAAATAAGAACAAATCTGCTCCCATCGCCGAGAACTAAATCAGCCTTCAGTCGTTGAACAAACCACAGCCAGTTATCCGAGTTTTCAGTTTGTACTACAGCCCAAGCAACCGGATAAATCTGATTATTTGCATCGCGACCAACAGCAGTAAGCAATATCCCTTTTACCGCAGATTTTAAAAAAGTTCCATCTAACCCTATGATGGGCCGACAATACCCTCTCCATGAGCTTCTAAGTTTCTCAAAGCATACGTAAAAGCGATCAAAAACATCCTTACCCGCAGCATTACGAGACGTATCTAGCACAACAATACTACCTGGATTTGTCTTCTCGATCTCTCTCACATAACCTCGGAGATGAGCAAATTGGTCTGCGTACTCTTTTTCCAGCCATTTCAAAGCAAGTAGTCTTCCTCTCTGGCACTGATTTCTTGATGCAACTATTTTCCAAATATCCTTAATCTGCTCTTGGATTTTTTCTGGCATCAGACCACTATTTTCTCTCAGTTTATCCATAAAAATCCTTGCTATTACAGGACTTTTCAGAAGCTTACACTTCCCGTTAGGAGTACAACTATGGTACTTGTATCTTGTTTTTACCAACCAACACTGTCTCGGCTTATCATAAGAGCAATAAACCCTCCATTTACATTTACCTCCAATACCACACTTAAAACTAAGCTTTGTCTTATCCCATCTGTCTTGCACAATGTTTCTCGCCTTACTCAAAGCATACTCTAATACAGCCTCTTTGAATTCGAAACCTGAGTAGAAAATTGTTCCAATAGACAATTTGTCAAAAGACTTGTTTTTCATCCTTTTATCTCTTGCAACAAACTCGTCCTCTTCTTCATCTGAGCTTTCTGGAATTGTCATGCGACCAATGAACTCCTCATCAACAAAATCAGCAACTGATTGCTCAATCTCATGTTCATATCGATCAACAACCTCCTCTTCATCTTCACCATTATCTTCTTTAGCATAGATGTCGTTCTCCACGTTGTTATCTCTGTTCATATCTTCTATTTCACCATCATGTCTTATATCATTCTCAGTGTCCCTATACATAGCAATAAAGAATCATATAGCAGAATTAGTGGTCTCGTGAGTCAAATAACAATGATCAATCAAAATAACAATAAATAATTACCTTGCAAGATGTGAGGCCACATTCTCCATCTATAATAAATAGAATCTTCACCTTTAGTATCTCTGTTTTTTTTCAATTCGTTACATATGCTTCACGAGAGTAGCCTAAGGTTGTTTAAGGTACGTGCAAGGTAGGGTTTGGTAGTCTAGGTTTTTTTTATTAACGTGTCGGGTATTTTGTGTGGATCATGGATCAATTTTTTTTATTGGATTGGATATAGGGTCATCGTTATTTTTAAACGTGTTTTAGATTTCTAATCGCAGTTTCTCTTACATAAGTAAAATTGTGTAATTAACTTGAAATAATTAGTTTAGGTGGATATTCGATGAATCATTTAAGTTTGTGGGGTTAGAAGAAGAGCTTAAAACTCTAGGGGGGTTGACTGTGGGTTTAAGTAGTTTGGGGGGTGTAGAGAAGTCAACCCAATTTTTAATAGTTACCTTTCCATTAGTATAAATAGGGGTGTTTAGTTCATTTGTAATCAATCAAGAAAAGCAAAGAAAGAAAAACAAGAGAGAAAACACTTGTAAGAGAGAGTTTCCTAAAATTTCATCTTTGTAATAAATCTCTTTCCTAAATATTAAGAGTCTTCTTCTTAAACTCTTAGTTGTCTAAATTCCATCTTCATCTCACGAAGAATATTGGGTAATTTTCCCAACAAAACACACACATATGGGGCACACAAGTTGTGAAATTATACATAAGAAACAAAAGGATTGTGCTAAAAGAAACTTTATCCGTAATGCCACATGAAGTGAAAATAATGTGACCAAAAGATGCCACCCCTGGTCAAAGTTGTTGCTGTAAGTTCAGATAAAACAAGAAATTATGATGATTATATGTGCACAAGATGATGCACAAATAATAGTTGGAGTCTCCCATGGAAATGAAAAACTAAAAAAGCAGAGGGTCATCAACACCAACCAATTTCAATGGCTTCTTTGTTTTGATGATATTTTCTGATCGTCTGGAGACAGCAGACATCTCTTCTTATCATCTCCGGTACAAATCAGATGCAACAACAATACCTTGCTTCACACGGCAAAGTCTCTAGAATGAAACATTTCATTCGAATTTATAGTCACAAAATGATTAAAAAAAATAAGAGCTCAGTCAGCTGGCAAACACATCTGAATTCAGAATGATGCGAAGGACCCAACCATCGCTAAAGCCAATAATCATCACAGCTCAATTACAACAAATGTGCACCAGCCGGGAATCGAACCCGGGTCTGTACCGTGGCAGGGTACTATTCTACCACTAGACCACTGGTGCTGTTGTTTATCTTACAACTAAACATAATTATGAATTATATGAAACAGGCCGTATCTATCAGAGTGTTCATCTCTTTTATATCCAATAATATTCAGCAAAAGTAGCTTCTTATCAGAAGAAGGATCTTAGTTGAACATAATGCTTTCCATGTGAAGTTTAAAACAACAACACAAAACAAAAATAATTCAACTGTTTTTTTCATCACCAAACAAAGAAGCACCATTTTTGCCTTCTGAAAACCTATAAGATTAATGGAGAGACAATACCAAACCCCACCCAAACTCACCACACCACATTCAAATGCAAAAGCAGAAGATGGCATTGTTTTTCATTTGAAACAGAAAGCTTATGTTTGCCTAAAAACTATGACAGAACCAAACACAAAACTGTACCTCCTCACTCTCCTCCTCTTGGTTTTCTTAGAGAACATATATTTATATAGAGTATCTAAGAGTTTAGCTTCTTTGTCTTCTTCCATATCAGCTTGAACCTTTCGACTCTTCACTGATTTTCTCAGCCTCTCCTTCTAACTCCGTTCCTCCTATAACATCACCAGCTTGTGCCATGCCCCAACACTCCCCTGCCTCTCTTCTTTTGCTCTCGTCTTTCTCCACACCCACAGCTATAACATCTTCTTTGTTCTTACAAGGATCACTGTTCAGATCTATCCTCCCTGTTTTCCCATCCTCCTTGTTCTCCTGATCCGCTGCTGCTGCTTCTGTTTCCTCTCTCTCTAACTGCTTCTTCTTCCTCCTCATCATCAGCGTTTTGAACCTTCTCTTCACGGTGCTGCACACAGTGCACACGCAGCTCGACTTGTGCCTACCTTTCCCACTTGGCGGCTGAATGCACACAATGCATGAGCATCCAACCCTGTGCCTTGGATGCCTGGTCGTGGTCGCAGCCTCTTCCTCGTCTAAAGTGTCTCCTAAGACTGCTGCACTCGCTAGTGCATCCAGACCCGATGGTTCTTGCTCAGTTTTCTCTGTCTGGATTTTCCCAGTTCTTCTCTTCTTGTACTCTAAATAAACACAAGACAGTTAGTGTCCTGAGAAGGAACCATGAGAGGCTAAGGTATAACAGAATCCATACCTTTCCCCATTTTAAGAACATTCTCAAGTTCCTTGAGGTTCTCCTCAGGTGCAGAACACGAACTCCTATCAATGGTTTATCAAATTACAGCAACCAGATCTTGGATTCAAGTGACCACAAGCATTAAAAAACTTTTGGACAGTCTTACCTGCTCTGGTCCCAAACATTGTCTGAACATGTCCACTTTGCGGGGAGAAGAGCGTCTACAGGTAACCTTCTCCATTTAGAGCAGTCGTCACAAGATGCCCATCGTTCTTGTTCACTAGATCACAGATATATTCATTAGTAAATTTCTTGAAAGTAAATTAAGAGGAGAAGATATGTTGCCGTTAACTAACCCTGAAGGTCTTGAAGTGATTATCGTCCTCTTTCCAAAGACAGGAGGTTCCTGTGCATAACATAAACAAGAAACATGACTTAGCTGAAGACAGTCAAGTACAAACTCAATCACACGAAACTCATTGATCTACTACTTACGTCAAACTCTTCAAACTCATGCTCCTCGATGACGACAATGGTAGGCTTTGCACTAGGAGAAGGACGAATCAGCTCCTGAGTTTCTTCCCATGTGAGTCTAACCTCCATAGATTCTTCACTATGCCAATGCAATCTCTTATTCTTTGCACCGATAGTTCGAGTCCTCTTCTTGTCTTTAACTCGTGACGGATCATCACAACTCTTGCCTCCATTCATCTCATTCTTCTTCAAGCTCAAATGCTCAGGCAGACCTTTCAGTTCTTCAGGGGTTTGTGAGGGACATGAGGAAGCCTTTATAGAGGTTGGGTTCTCTGTAACACCAGAGGATGATGTGCCCTCGTTTGAAGCACCGTTGGTGAGACCACACCCCTGTTTATAAAATTGGATCAAGATAAGCATGGAGCTAAGCAGAAAGGGAAAAAAAAAACAGTTCATAGAGACCAAAACCTGCATGTCTCCAGTATGAGCTGCCTTCCTGAAACCCATGATTAGTTTGCCACTAGGATTAACCCTACTGAAGGTTACTGTAGAAAAAAACCATCAATATATTCAGAATCTGTGTTAAGACAAAACATGAACAAAGTTTTATAAAGTAGTACCTGTATCACCAGCCTGCAGCATCATGGACTGTATGCATGGAGTGACACCTTCTAAGACATACATTCTACTGTTGTTATTGGGCCAGAATCTGAACTGGAAGGTCCACTCCTTACCCCTCACATCTTGGATTTTCAAAGGAATGCCTTCAGAATGACTAATGGGAGGAAAATATGCCTACACACAGAGAGTCTTAGCTCTTTAGAGAGATCTCAGACAAGGGGACAAAGCACCATAGAGATGAGAGACTTACCTCTGCACAGGCTTTTGGAAGAACTAGACGACCAATGCGACCAGCATCACTTGCACTAAGAGTTTTCTCAAAAAGAGGCTCAATGTTCAAATTTAAACTAAAATAAAACTGTTAAGGAAAAACATAGAACTGTGTCCAAAGTACAGATGTTTTGGGGAAGAAAAAAAAGGATACTTTCCGGATATCTGCTGAAGCTCTTTATCAGTATATTTTGGCCAATACCGAGGAAGTAAGTGGCTTTTCCCACGCCCTTCAACAGGAGGCCTCCCGATCCGGGGCTGAGCAGATTTGCTAGTCCCAGGGGGAGTTCCAAGGACTGACTTTGAAGGTTTTTGAAGTATACTAGACGCAGAGGATTGGACAATGTGGGAGTGAGAAGCATCCATGAGTTTCTTTGTTGCATTTGCAAAAGAAAGGCTATAAGGAAGTGTTGCCAAAGCCATATTCAAAGATGGTTGTGAAGGTGATGATGCTGATTCATTCATTTCCCCAGCGTCAGGCCTATACCCGGTGGTGGCATTATTATCTGGTTTCATGAGATTACTAAACCCATGGTGAGGCATGAAGTCTTCTCTTTTATCATCCCCTGGGACTAGTGGCTGAGAAAAGAGATCAGCTTTGCTTCTTACACTCATTCCACTTTCCACATTCGTATGTTGCCTATTATTCAATGGCAATCTGCTAAACAAACCTGGACTCGCACCTCTCTTATCCTGCAAAGAAGAAAAAGAAACGTTCAGACAGCAGAACACAGACTCACTAGAACAACATCAATCGAAAATCAGAGTCAAACTCACCAAATTGAGTTGATGGCGGTTAGTACAAGTAGTACAACCAACACCACCGTAGTCCATAAACTCCACAACGAGCTTAGAGGCAATGCATCCACAATGAAGTCTCTGGGTCATTAGAAAACTTCAATGAAACCAACATTACAGAGACAACACAAAAAAAAAAAGACAAAGAATTTCTAAAACCCACCTTGTTGCACAAATAGCACTCTCTCCAACCAGATTGGTCCAAATGGAATGTTTCACAGAACAGAGAACTCTCATAAGCCGATCTATAAAGACAAACAAATCAAAACATTAACCATCGTCTCTATCTTTATCCCCTTTTTGTACAATTATATCTGTATTAAATTCCGTGCTATTTATAGACCAAACCAATAGGCAGTAAGAATCTAAGAAACCATCAACACAAACACACATGTCACGACGAAAGATCGAGACTTTTGAGTCAGAGAGAGGTACCCGCAACGAAAGCAGAGATCAGCGAGAGCACCAGATCGAAGAGGCCAACCTTTCTTCCATTCAACAGTGGTGGTCGAGCCACACGATGCGTTCATGCACATCTTTGACCCTGTTTTGACTTGGAACATCTTCAAAGTCTCAACCTTTCCACAGATTTTTCCAAATCCCAATTAATTAAAACCTTAACAGCACGGGAGGAGTTAGAGAGACGAATCTGAGGTGAAATCGACGTGAATCTGAGAAGAGATTAAGCATGAACATGCATCTACGTGGACTCAATCTAAGTCGCGTTAGAGGATCAGAAGGGAGGTTGAATGAAAGTCACGGCGTGAGGTAGAAGATGACGGCGGAGAAGGGACTGTAACGGCGAGGAGAAGGAGGCTACGAGGTTTTTTTTTTTGGGTGATTTTTTTTTATGTGAAGTTAAAATTATGGGTGGGGTAAGATATAGAGGGAGAGGATAAAGAGAAGGAGCATGCAAGGGGATAGATAGAGAGGAAAGAAACGCATGAAATGCATGCACGACACTTGATAGCATACGAACACACACGCCGCTTTAAGACCAAACTAAAACAGAGATTAGAGGAAGAGACACAACTGAAAGAGTTTGAGTTTTTTTCTTCCCTTTTTTGACTTTTTGCCTTTTGACTTTTTTTTTGTTTGGGGTTTATAGGCATGGATTAGGGTTGGTAGGAATCATATTTTTGGGAGAAATATATATATATATCTATATATAAATGTATATATATATATATGTGTATTTCCCTACTATATTCAAAATTAATGGGTGTGGTGACGTAATATTGATATTTGATTATATGTATTAAACTGTAATATGTTAGGTGTTTTATGTGTAAAGTTGGTATATTAATATTTCAGGGAAAATATCAATTTATTCTTTTTAATTTAGAATGCATGCATGACACTCGAAGCACACATACATCAGAAACATAACGCTTTGAGCTTTTTCTTTGATTATATGTATTCAACTCTAATATGGTAGTATTTTATGTGTAAGAAAAATATTGATATCTTTTGGGAAAATATTATTTTTTGCTTTATAAGTTTTTTTCTGGCTAATCATAAATCTAGAATGCATGCATGACACTTGAAGAATACACGCATACATCACAAACGGAATGCTTTGTGCTTTTTTTTTTCTTTTTCCTATTGACCTTTTTGTATAGTCGAATACAAAAAAAATCATATTTTTTAATTTCTGAACGATTATGTAATTTGATTGACTTGGATATTTTGAGTCATGCAGTATGATTAATAATTTAATAACGATTATGACTAAACCGACAGCATAACTTACAAAAGTTATTTAGCAAAAAAAAAACTTATAAAATTTCCTGATTTTTGGTCCTGTCATTAGTTGTTTCTGTTTTACACAATCTATTCAGGTTAGTATTCTAAGATGTGGTATAATCTACTCAGCTAGTTGATTACTTTATTTTCAACACGTTTATATGTTTAAATGTATATATAAGAACGTTTATACGGGAAAGTTCAAAAAATAACGTTTATACGGGGATACATATGGTGAATATTTTCTAAAAATACATACATATATATATATATATATATATATATATCATGTGTATATCATACATAACTTATTATATATATATATATACAGGATATATATATATGGTGGATATTTTCTAAAATATATATATATATATCATGTGTATATCATACATAACTTATAATAATTTATTAAAGAAAATATGCACTCATAAATAGTATAATAAATTAATTTAAGATTTTATAAACTAGAGTTACTGAAGTCTTATTTATATAACAAACATTAAGTATGTTATACAATTTTATCACTCATTTTATACATAAGATATTATTATAATTAGATGTATGCTTCTAAGAAAATGTAATATATGGTGGAAAAGAAAAATTGAAAAACAAAAGATATGACAAGTGAAATTATATTTTTTTTTTTGCCGACTAAAACTTTCGTTTATCAAAATTACAAAGTTTGTTAACAAAACCAGTGAAAATAATTCCTAGATTTCTAATCAAAAGTCTTAAGACGAAAATTTACTTGAAATAGTAATATTATTAAATGATCTATATTGCAATTTTTTGCTGAACATATATTTTTTTTTACTTTATAATGAATATTGTGTATATAGTTATGTAAATATATAATGGCCATACAACCTATATATACCACATAATAGCTGCATAATTCAAAACATATTTTATTGTATACTGTAAAAGAGATATAGCATTTTACCGTATAATGTATAAACATCAACCAACCATACTTTAAAAGAGATATAGGATTTTACCGTATAATGTATAAATATGCTAAGAGGAAACATATTTCTGTTGCCAATGTATTTAACAATTCACAATTAACTGGTACAGAAAATATAACGATCTTCATATATTAGCATAACCTGCTGAATTTAGTGGAAACATGTATATTTATAAAATATAATACGGCATAACATACGAATAATATCTTTTACATTCGGATCTAGGCTTATACATATAATCCAATGATAAGGTTAAAATACAAATATGATAGTATGATCAAAGTAATAAATTCTCAAGTTTTAAAATGATTAGGCAAGCTTTTATGTATTGGCCACGTGAAGCTTATTTTCCATGGCCATGTGAAACGTTTTTTCGTAACATAGTTGTCATTACGGCTAAACGTAACCAAGTACCAGTCCTCGTACCAGACATGTTTACCATATGAGAAACAAACAGCCGCACGTTCTTGATTCGCAAGAGAAATTGTTTTTTTTTTTAATCCTTTATTTGTACTGAGAAATTAATAAATATATAGGGTCATATTTTAACAGGCAAAGACTTTCCAGGACGGCATGTAAGAAATAGAATCAACCGATGGAAATGCAATACTGCTGGTGCACAACACACATTACAGCTGTAACTGGGCCTCACGTTCCCACTTGCAGTTTACATTTTTCCTCTTAATAATAATGAAAGTATAGAATTATAATACTAATTGGTTGGCTTTGTGTTTGATATCTCACACTAATATCAAGGATCCTCATTATCTATCATATAATTAAAGTATGCAACATTGACGAAAAAAACAATAGATATGAACTTTTTTTTTAGAAAAGTAGGCTTTTTAGAATAAAATATCTTACAATACTAAAAGTTGAATAATATCAACTCTCAGCGTGTCCAACGTCATCTTAAAAAAATCAACCAATGAGAATATTGTATTTTGCACATCATTGCCTGTTAAGATCTTGTGTTGAGTAATCCAACTCTCATTCCTCACGACCGTCCTATCTTTTTGCCTCTTTCACTTCTCCATAAGAACTGCAATGCGTTAGAATGATGGAGATTGTCGCAAGCGATCAGTGTTGTTTATACATGATTAGAAGTCCAAGCCTCTTTCTCTCTTCCCAATCATTCAGGCTGTCTTCCTCTCCCGTGGTCCCACGGCGGCTCTGCTACTGCCTTTCCCGGCGCCGATGGGAAATCTCTTATGGGGTTCGAAGAACGTGACAGCAGTTCTCTCCGGTTTTCTTAGACTGATTAGGAGCAGCGATGTAGTGGATCCGGTTTCATGGGTTTTCGACTTGGTTCTGGATCTGACCCGGTTGTCCAAGTCGACATTCTGTCTCAAGGTAATGTTAGTTTTTAAAACTTACTTCTGTGTTTTTTATTACTTATTGATAATCGAAAGCTTCTGATCGATTTCTTTATATCATTGCAGAGATGGTTATTCTGTTTCTGTCATTAAACCACATGGTGAGTTCTTCTAAATGCTCTCCATCACATTTTTCCTTCTTTGTCGATTGCTCGGTTAATTTAAATTGTTTTGTTTTCTACATAAGATGACGACATCTCAAAGATCCATCATGAATTTTAGCGGACAAAACAATGCCTAAGATGAATCCTCATTAACCATGTGCTTAAAGTTTATTATGTTCTTTGATTCTCAGATTGATTTGGTCGATTCATACTTTTAGGGATATATGTTAATAAGAATCTTCAGTATTGGATACATTTAAGTTTACTGATTTAACTATGATTACATTGCGCACATTGCTCCTCTTACTTGCCGAGTTTGATCTTTCCAAGAAGCACATGGTTAATTGAGGTTATCTATATGACTTTTGTCTTTGTTGTTCATGTTTTTTTAGCAGACTTGGGTATTTTTTGAGAAGTATATGTGAGCTTCAGTCTGCAGTTTTAGATATAGTTTATGTGCAGACAACTATTTTTGGTTGTAATCAACTTTTATAAAAAAACCTATTTTGGTTGTCGTAAGGTATTCTAATCAAGAATAATTCTTTCTGAATTCCGCTTTGTGATATGATTTGATCTCTCACCATTTATATATGATTGTGAAGCTTAGTAGTACGGAGAAAAAATATTTATACATGTGTCGTGATAAAATGAGAGGTCTGGTGTGATTGATGGACTTCTTATGTTTCAGCAAGGTCAGTTTACATACATTTAAGCGATTTGGGCAGAGTAAATTAGAGACAGAGATGGATTTTTTAATCCTACAGATTCAAAACATCCCCACATATCTATGTACTTGCAAGCCAACTTCCACTGGAAAATTAGAACGTTCTTAAAGTTTGTCGGTGGTGATAATCATGAATTTAGGTTTATCTCTTAAAATGAGTTTTCCCATTGTCTAGCATATACATATTTTTCATTCCAAGAGATGTCTATTATAATATCTTTATTTCGTATGGTGTGGATTTTTCTGATGAAGGCAGCTCATATAATAAGTGTGTTGCGCGAGAAAATATGGCAAGCCGCACCATGAGTTTGTGAAGAGTATATGCACATACAAAGACATAATTTGAGCTTAGTAAGCGAGTCGAAGCATTTTGCTCTGCAGTATGAGTTGCATGCTTCTAGCTATCAGAGAGATTGTACACGCGGTAGTATTTCTCCACCATCATTTAAGATTGCTCATGTTATAGTTATGTCTCCCATCAGCGAGTTTTTGTTGTTTGACTTAGCTGAACCAAGCAGCAATTGATTCTTCTATTGCGTATTTACACAGTTTACAGAGAGCTTCTGACTTCTAAGTTTTGATGCCTAAAACTCTATAGACTATGATCACCATTGAGCCAAACGGTTGCCTTTTTCGAGTCACTCTCAGGTTCTTTCACTTTTTGTTTCAAAATCTTCTTAGCCTTTTCATTCATAGTTATAGATGCTTTGACGTAGTGTTTGATACTTTTGTGGCAGATTGGATGCTTGAACAGTGCTTCCGGCTATTATTACAACAGACCAATGATTTAGGTTTGGATTCAATTACAATGACTCAATAGGTATGTAACAATTATAGTTTTTTATTTTCTTTCGGATAGAATTATAATTCATTTCTTTCTTCGTGTGGGATTACACAGATAATGAAAAGGAGGTTGGGTGACACAAGATGAAAGCATACTCTGCAATTAAAGAACATGGCAAGAGGCAACCAGTGAAGTGTGCTTAGGATGGTTGGTAATCTGCTTTATGGAGTAAGTCCAATGTCAGCTTTACTCTTTGTTGGGAGACAAGAGTTATATGCTGTGTTTTTTGAAGAATCCTTGGGGTTTGAGCAGTATCCATAGAAAAACGGAAGCCAGGAAAAGTTTTGACAAAGTCATTCAAAACTCTCTGAAAAACTCAAGTAAACTTTCGAAGCTTGATCTTAACATGGTTGCTACTTTGTTTGAGTTGGATCTGATTTCAGTCTGATGGAACATGAACAAGAATGTTATGGTTGACTTAGGAGTCTCCGAGCTTCTTAAAGGAGAGATATCTTTTTAGTGGCTCAAGATCAAGAAATCTGCTTCGGGGATGTTTCATAACAAATGGAAATTTTTAATGCAATGCATGTGCAGGAGTGACAGAGGTGAGAGTAGTGTGTTATTTTAAATCCCCACTACATACTTTTTTGCAATCTTGTGGCAATGCATGTGTATGAATGAGAGTAGCTTTGTATGTATTTTAAATTCTTACTACTCTATTTCATACTTCCTTAGAATCTATGGTTGAGAGTCAATATTTTTTACAACATTTGGAATTTCATTCAACCATAAAAAATTACAGAGGAAGTGTACATTTTTGAGTCATGTATATACTGATAAATCTCAAAACTCACATCCAAGTAAGATGAAGTGTTTTGGATTCTGTCATTTGGTTTGAATTGTCCTTATTATTATCGTAAGAAGAATTATTTAATTTGGTTTTATTATTGTATGCATAAAATAACCAATATACTACCTAGACGACAAATTGATTTTCGAAGGAACATTAATTTCATAGTTTCGATTTTCTTTAGTTTGGATAAAATTTTGTTTAGTTTCTCAGATTAAATATGTATATTGTTTTAGTTTTCAAAAGTATAGTCACAGTAAACCATATTTAAATTTTAATTTACATTTTAAGGCATTTTATGTTCTTATTTAATAGTAATGCAATCAGAGTAACTTACAAAGTCAGCAACAAATGGCAAACAAACAAATTTGATGATGAAAAAGGTTTTAAAGTCCTACTCTGTTTCATATTATGTTTTGGTCATATACTAATCAATTATTATTTAATATTATTCATAATATACAGTTAAAATGAGTTAACATTAAAAATATTAAAGTATAGTATTATTAGTTAAACCAATTTCAAGAAAGTTAAAAATATCTTAAAAGTATCAAAACATCGTACATTTTCAAACATCAAATTTTCTCTAGAACATTTTACATTATGAACGTAAGAGTAATATCTTAAATATTTATGAACAAACCAAAAAGAAAGTATAGGAATATTGAGATTAAAGGAGCATCTTTAATATAAATAACTAGAATAAAATGATTTCTAAAGTAATCAAAATATTATAACAAACAAAATAGATAATGAGGATTTTCTTTGTCATCACTGCATTATTAGACTAACATTCTTAAATGTATATACAATTTTCTAGGCATGGTATTTACTAGGATTTAGAGTCGCAACTAACACTAGAGGACGACAAAAGTTATATTTTTTTTGTCTAAGTCATAAATACTACACTTAGTAATTCTGTGAAATTTACTGTATTTTAATTATCTTGTTTGTGATGCAGTTGCTGAAAAGTTGAAAGATATGTTAAGATTTACTAAAATTTTCAAGTTTACAATATAGTAATTTTAGCTATATGATATGATAGAAGTAAGAAAAAAAATATTTCTTTGTTTTCATTTGGATTATGAAACGTATATATTCAAAACATATATAATCTTTCTCAAACGTATATATCTATAAAGATATATGTAGAGAATATGGTGATAGTTCACGATCTAGAGCAGAATGGCTTAACACAAAAGGGAAAGTCTCCCTTTAAAAACCAATTTGTTTCTTTGGAAAATTCCTGTCTTTTGTTAAGGAAATTTTTATAGCCATTTTGATGCATCAGAATTTTAGGCAGTCACATCTATGATGGCCAATTTCAAACGAATGATGTCTAACTTTATAGAATCTTTTGCATTGCTTTCTAAGAATCAAGCTTAGAAACTTATGCAAATAAGTCTGTTTCCTTAAGTTCTTGGTGATTCTCTTTGACATACACACATGTTAATGTTAGCCTAATGCGTCAGATGTGATGTCTTACATTATGGCAACCACCAGAATTTATGATATCAATATTGGCGCAATCATAAGTGTCGGAGATTATAGAGGTGTTAAGGTGACAAATAGATCCTAATATATATAAATAAAAGGGAAATATAAACTTAAAATTCTGTACGTACTGATTAATAATTCTTATTTGCATGAAACTATATTCACTTCATCATCAAGCCAAAGTGCTTTACTTTGACGTACAACAATGAAAAACACTCAAAGAAAAAATAATGAGTAATTTCAATAATTATATACCCATGAAAAATATGAAGATCCATGAAGGGTTAGTTTAGAGCTAAAGCTTCCCATTTACAACTCATGAAGATTATATCAAGAAACGTATTATAGAAGAACTTGTTCGATATCTTGAGAAGGTTTTTATGCATTCTGAATTCAATTTTGATATTTTAGGCCCAACTAAAAAGTATTAAAAAAATGTGACAAAAATATATATATACAAAATTCAAATAACAAAGTTAGAGCATATCTTTTTCTTATACTAAAATTCTATAAATACAAAAAATCCAATCAAATATATATATTAGGAAATTATCCGCGCGTAGCGCGGAAAATTCGATTCTAGTATCAAATAATGAAGCCATATAGGCTCTTCGGAGTGTATAAAAAAACAAGTTTTAAGAATATTTTTAAGAATTGATTTGGAATCTTTTAAAAGTATTTTTAATTAAAACCCCTTGTAGGAAAGAGAACTGGTTTAATGTAGAAATAATTTGCATTAAAGAAAACTTTGTAAGAAAAAAAAGTTGAACGTTCACAAAACACGGCACGTAAAATCAAGCCCAACTAAGTGGTCAAAACATGGTTCATATGTGATTGTATTTGCGCTTATGCATAAGCACAGACCACAAAAGCATCTCAAAGTAGTAATTAAAAAGACAGAACGTGTGTAATGTGACTAATGGCAAATCCGCATTGGTGTTTGTTTTTCACAATCAATAGTCTTGTTCGCAGGGAGACTAAACGAAATCATTAGGACAATATGAATCATGGCGGGAAGAAAAAAAAAGAATTACAAACGAAATTCTATCCCGCTGGCTAAATTTAAAAACCATGGCCGCCAATGGCTCAATTAGGATTTGTACTTTGGTGAAGTGAGAGCGTTAGAATAATAAAACACGGTTTTAAGTCTTATCAAATCAGGGAATCAGTTTAACATACTGGTTAAGACTGGTTTTGGTAGGATTTGATAGTCAATTTGCTATTAGTTCCAGAATAGATAAGGATAATCATAGTCCTCTTTTCTCTGTGTTTTTTTTCTACTCAGCCTCTTTACCAGAGCCGGTCCACGAATTTTAAAAAATGGCCTCTTAAAAGATAAATTAATTACAGAATAATTTAGAGGTATTGAACCCTCAACCTTGTCAGTCTCATCCAATTGTCAATACTAACTTAGGAACTGGTTCTAGTTGTTCAATAAAATATCATATTACGGCCACATAAATTGTAAAGTAATGTGTAAGATAATGATACATAGTAAGTGCATAAGATATCATTACTAATCTCGTTTACATGGTACTTGCAACCGAATATCCAGATGCTTATAAAATAAGAAACAAAACTTGACATTAAAAAAATAAATGACCAGTATATTTTGTTTGTAACAAAATGAACCAGTATATATAATTTGAAATTTTTGTATAAATTGTTTTTGGCAATATTAATAGACAGCATTACACTCAAAAATTCTCAAAAGGTATTAACGTAAAAGGAAAAAGTATCATAAAAAGTCATCTCATATAGACAGAAAACTCCCCATGAGAATTCCTTGTTTTGAGGTGATTCATAATTGTGAAGTCGTTTTGTTAAGTTATGTACCTGCAAATTACAGAATAATTGGACACTAATTAAATTTTCATGTTAATACATTTCTTCAACATGCAACCACACTATAATGGTTATGAAACAAGAATAAAAATTATATACTAGTGTTAGATCTCACCACTAACAAACAACAATAATGTCCAGCCAACATGAACCACGAACTCAGATACACAAACTACAATCAGGCTTTTTGCTCAAGAATCATGATGATTAAAACAAGAATCATCACAATTGCTATCAATAGAATAAATTTCTACATCTGAAACAGTCTTTCAAATTTACACGCAAAGATTTGCTTCAGAAACATATTTATAAAGTAAGAAACAATGGGCTTTGCAAAACCCATAGTAATTCTAAAATTGGACTAGTAGCTTCCACAACAATGCTTATTCAAAACAATTTTACACACCACCCTTCAACATTTTTAACACAATATTAAACAGATTATACAAAACATAGATATAATGCATTTCATAATATAACAAGAAGTCATCTGGCAGAAACTACAATTTACTTTCCTTTTTTCAGAAGGTCCTTGGTTTCATTACTATTGTGGAGTGGTTAAGGATCTGCAAGCTGAATTGTCCACCTTTCTCAGAGGTATCGACACTCAGACTGTCCGGAGGAGGAAGTAGCGTCAAAGTTCTGGACCAGCCTCACCAATAGTGATTCCCAAAATTGGGCACGCCATATATAATCCCTGGACAGGCTTCTACGTCACAACCGCAAACGAAGCACATACCTAAAGTCATTACCGTTAGCTTCCACATGAGCCTCTTCTTCAGAGAACCTCTCGGGTCTAAACTCTTCAGGCTTACTCCGCTGCTAGGGTTGTTCGCTAGCCACCATCGCATTGATCAAGATCTCTGCTTTCTGCTGGGATGTTGTATCCAGCGAGCATTGGCGTCCTTGAGGTTCATGTGAGGCACGAGGAGAGGAACACCCATTTTCTACGGATCGTTTCCTTGATCACAGCTTGGAGGTATGGAAGCTTGTGAAGCTCAGGCTCCGTGACTTGCACGGCTGGTCCAAGAACCGTGTCGAGTTCGTTCCTTAGCTTGGTCTGTATTTCAGGATGGTTCACTAGCTCTCGCAGATTCAACCACTCCATAGCTGACAGTGTTGTCTCAATCGCTGTTTCAGCAAAATGATGTAAGAAAAACAGCAAGCTACGGTTTGAGTTTATATTCTTATTTTGACAAAGAGCACAGAATGACAATATGAGATTTTATTAAATGGTATATATTATATATTAAACCTCTTGATTAACTAATTTTAAAATTTAGAATTATAGAATGAAGTTTTGGAAGTGAAGTTCAAAATTAGTATATTTTTAAAAATGAAAAGTCTATTTTGATTACTTTTTATGACAAATACTTTAAAATAACTATTTGAAAGATTTGTTCTATTTCAAATACTGATTCAAATTTTGGATTGAGTTTTCGAGATTATTTGGATTTTAAAAAAAAAAAATTTGTTCTCCATTTTATTTGGTTAATAATATTTCGGCTACAATGTATTGTATACCATTCTCGAGATCAATTGAGATTTTCTTTACAAGTAGAAAAGATATGATTCATGTTTTTCGGTTCGGTTCTTACCCGATTTGGGGTTTCAGGTTGTTTCCTAGGCCTAGATACAATGGAAACTGATCGGTTTGTTCAAGAAAACCAATCACAAATATAATAACCGGATACTGAACCAGAAACCCAAAATATAATAAGGCTAAGGAAGTTACCAGCTACATTGATGTTCTCAATGATGTAAAAGAACGTTGTCCTCGTTGATCTCTCCCTTCTGTTGAGGCTTCCAGGATGTGATCAATGGCGCATTTCACTCCTCCACTTCCGCTCGCAACTTGCCTGTTAATATCAATTTCAAAATCCATAAAAGACAAAAAACAAAACTTAACACAAAGAAGAGACCAAACTCACTTCCTCTCGTCAACAAAGTACTTCTTGAACAAACGCTAGTTCTTCGATCCTGTCACATCTTGACAAACCTTTCAAATACCCTCTGAGGAACGGCCTTAGGATAGGGATGAAATTCTCCATAGTTGTACTCAAAGCTCGAGTCAACCGTCCTCTCTCTCCGTTCAAGAACTTAAGCCTTAGAAACAAAGGATCATCTTCACTCTCAAACCTCTTACCGAACATGGATACAAACATGTTGTTGTATATCATCACTGCAAACGATTCCTCAACACAATCCCTTTCGTGGCGGAATCAAGATCCTTCTTTCCACATCCTCCACAACGCTCGCAGCTTCGAACTCCATCCTTTCTTTCGTCTGCTGAACCACTTGTTGGTAAAGAAAGGAACCGTCATGATCACGTCGCATCTTATCGCTCCGTGCTCTCCGTAGACAGTGAACACCCATGTCTTGTTCTCCCTGTGAAGATATCGTACACCATGTTCCTGTGTCGGGAACCGAACTCTACTCTCTAACACCCGTGTGCTGTGGAGCACTTCCTTGGTGAGATCAGGAGAAGAGACGACTACTACTGTTTCGATGACCCATCTTGAGAAGGAAGAGGTCTCCGAACTTCTTAGCGTAGTCCACGAGATTTACGGTGGTTGAGATCATCTCCGACCTGGAGCCAGTTTCCGAAGATTGGAATGGGGATGAATAGGACCAGGAGGTAGTTCAGTTTTCTTAGCCGCAGGAGCTTGGAGATCACGCGTGGCGAGAACCACCGACAAGAAAGACGGCGATGAGAGATTTCTCTAGTAAGTAAAGGTCCATTATTACAAAACTTCACTCGCAGTTATCTTATTTGATCTTTTATTTTGCTTTTCCTAATCGGGCAAGGAAAAGCAGCAAATGGCAAAAGGAGATATGGATGTATTGAGATGACAAAATAATTTTCGTAGATGTCACTTTTACACGTTTCATCATATATACTTTCTCTTTTCAAACTCAAGTTTCACTTTCTCCTCCTATTTTTTAAGTAATTTAAGAATCGACTCAATTAATCTTTTCTTTGATGTTTTATATTAGAATATCCTAATACGTGCCACAAAATAAATGTAGTAGTAATTTCAACCCGAATTTCTTAAACTTCCCAAAATTATCTATAATAAATCATCGTTTCTTTGATTTTCTGATCAGTGAAAGTAAACTACTAATATAATCATTTTTCTCCATTTTCTAACTTCAAAATTTCATAAATTTGTGTGTTTTTGAAAAACATATAAAACTTGTGTTAGATGCCAGAATCTATCAACATTTACTTAATGCATCAATCTTTAAAAGTGGAGCCTGTGCTGCGTTAATTATAATATTTCAGTCTTAACATGTGGTAGGCTCAAAACTGGATTAGGACCTTACAAATTATTCTTGCGAGTGGGGTTCGAAAATTTCCTTGGCTAAACTTTCTTCTCAAACTTTGAATAATTGAGCAAAACATTTATATTTGTGGTTATTTAAAGAAAGCTCAGGTGAGTATAGTAGCTACAGATTATATATATATAATATGGATACCTTCATTATCCTTTACATTCCATATGCTTGCGACGGATAATTATTTGGACAAGATTAGGACGGTGACAACAAAAGTTCAGTCATGTGTATGGTCAGATACTGGAATCTATCGTGAAATGGACAGGGTTAGCAGTTGAAACCGAGGAAGTATATGAACTCCACACCTAGTCTTGGAATTATTGATTTAAATGAAATTTGGGTAACGAGGTTTAGTAGGTTTGAAAGCGATCTCATGAACGCTAGTTACAAGTGAGAAGAAACTCCAATTGATAACTATGGTTCAACAATCATAAGTATTCTGAAAATTTATAACAAACAATGTACATTCAAAAACAATGGGAACCACTAGTTATTGAACAACCTTCACCGACATCGCAAAAACATGGAATATTCACATATTTCACAACCATCCATTACAAAAGTCATTTTGCAGAAATTACATTTTGTGTCTCTTTTATTTAAAATTTTCAAAGGTCCTTGGCTTCATTACTATTGTAGAGTGTTAAGGATATGCAGCTGAATTGTCCACCTTTCTCAGAAGTATCCGCTTAGACTGTCCCGGAAGAGGAAGTAGGCTCAAAGTTCTGGACCAGCCTACCAATAGTGATTCCCAAAATGGGCAACGCCAATATTAATCCCGGACAATTTTCTACGTCCAAACACAAACGGGACATAACCTGAAGTCATTACGTTAGCTTCCACGTGAGCCTCTTCTTCAAATAACCTTTCGGGTCTAAACTCTTCCGTTTCTTTCCAGCTCTTAGGGTTGTTTGCTAGCCACCAGGCATTGACCAGGATTTTGCTTTCCGCTGGGATATCATAGCCAGCGAGCTTAGCATCATTGAGATTCATTGTGGAGGCACAAGAAGAGGAATAGCCATTCTTAGTCGAAGTGTTTCCTTGATACACGGCTTGGAGGTATGGAAGCTTGTGAAGCTCAGGCTCTGTGACCTTGAACACTGGTACCAAGAACCGTGTCGATTTCGTTTCTTAGCTCTTTGGATTTCAGATGGTTCACTAGCTCCGCGATTCCCACTCGACTACCACAATGTTGTCTCGATAGCTGTTTTAGGACAAAATGAAGAATCAAGATCAGACAAAACATAACAGCCATTACACAGTCCTTTAAGTGAGACACACCGATCTCAAAAATTTCAGACAAGACAATTGGTGATAAGTAGAATTGATCCATCCCTATACATAGTTTAGGGACTTTTTTCCAAACTTGAGTTCCAACATAGTAGTGTTGCCATTTCTTAGGCAAGCAGAGACTGTCTAGAGATTGATTCACGTGACCTACATAGTAACAAAGATTAGCCTATACAGCGACATTATATGTTACTCAACAATGTAAAGAACGTGGTCCTCGTTGATCTCTCCCTTCTGTGAGCATCGAAGAATGTGATCAATGGCGCATTTATCAAGCGCCTTCACTACTAACTGTCGCCTCTTAGACTCCAATCTGCCTGCAGTGATCTCTCAATGGTCAGTTTTTAAAAACCTAAAATCAAGAACCAAAGATGATATTAACTACTCACTTCCTCTCTTCAACGATAAGTACTTCTTGAAAAGCCATAATCTCCGATTCGCTTCACATCTGACAGATCTTTCAAATACACCCTCGAAGTAACGGTCCTAGAGGATACGTAATCAGATAGATACCACGGAAACACAGCTTGTATCAAGGTTGAACAGTATCTCTGACATCAGATGACCAATATTGAAATCCAATGTTAATCAAATAGACATCCACGGAAGCACAGCTTGTATCAAGGTTAAACAGTAACTCTGACATCAAGATGAACAATATTGTCACTGCATGGCCATTATCTCAAAACAACAGCCTTTAGTAGGTCTGTGTTTTTGAACCAAACCCAACCGAATTAAATTTTTGGTTTTTAGCTCATGTTCGGTATGGATTTGAATCGATCGAATTTTAGGAGGGTGTATTCAATTGAAAATTTAGGTGATTTGTGTAAAAAATGATAAATTCATTGTTATTCAAACATGAATTTTAAAAACTCATTTAAAATCTACTGTTATTGAACTTAACATTTCATAAAGTACTCTAAAATCTATTGTTATTAAAAATATTTAAGTTGTGAAGTTTTAATATTTGAAAAGTGATTTCAGAGTGTTTGGATGAAGTTTCTTAGTTAAAAAATAAAATTAGGATCTCATAGTTTTAGGTGATATTCTAGGGTGGTTTAATAAAAATTACTTAAAACTCTGCAATTTTTTGAAATCATCTACAACCTCATTAAAAATCAAATCACCTCAAATTTACATTGAATAGATCACCTTAATAACTATTTCGGTTATTAGTTATGTCTGCAGTTGGTTATTGGTTCAATTCATTAGTTGGTTAGTTTCTTTTTTTTCAAGTTCAAAGGAAATCAGTACTAATATCTAGAATTGACTTAACCGAAATTTAACCATTTTTTCTAAGCTAGTTAGATAAGTAGAATGTGTATTCTAGGTCAACGTTGAAAATAAAATAAAAAATGATTTCAATATTATTTTTAAAAAAAATCATACAAATATTGTTACTTGTGTTTTAGTAGTTTTCATATTTTAAAATTTAAATAATTATAAAACTATCTTTACATTTTATAAAGAGCAAGACATGTAGATATGGTTACAAAAGTCAAAAATACTATTGATACAATTGAAAAAATCTATTGAATTTGTCTCACTTGCCTTATTCTATCTTGAAAAAATATCATTGTTGTTCCTAAATTTGAAGTCAACATTGTTAGAAGCTCAATTAATTGATCAATCATTCATGTCAAACTCAATCAAATAATAAGATGATTGACGGAGGTTGCCACAAAAAGAAACATGATTGATGGAGATACATCTAGATAATTAGAAGAAAAAGAAAATGAAAAACTGTACAATCACAACGCAACTGTTGAAAATAGACACGATAAAACGTGCATGGTTTGTAGCTAAAGAAAATTTCTGTGATCAGTCTCAAGACTTTTGAAATGTGATATATTATTACCATTGATATAATATACTAATATCAACATACATTATTCATCTCCAGCCTAATTTCAATAACAAGTATCCCTTAAAACAACACTTCAGTCCAAAAGAACACAAGACATTCATTGGATCAAAGACAAAACACATAGTCATTGTCCTTTTACACTACTCTTAACCAGCCAAACTTCAGGAAGCTAAGACAACTCCTCTCTTATGTCCTGCAACAACCTTCCAAAGCCTCTCGTACTCATCTTTGTAATAGTCAAGAGACACACACAACTGCCTTATTGCTTCTCTTTTCTGATCAGCCACTTCTGATGCAGCCACTCTTGTCATCTCCACTTCCTCTGAAAGCTCACTCGATCGTCTTCTCAACCTCACTTGCTCCATGTGAAGCTCCTTCATATGCTTTTCCATTTCCTTCATCTTCTCTTCTCTCTTCCCTATCTCTTCTCTTAGCATCTTGCTCTCATCTCTCATTACACTTATCTTATGTGTTTCTTCTCTAAGGTTCTCCTCCATATCAGCTTTCTCTTCCGAGATCAGCCTTATATGTGATTCTAGCTCTCTCAGTTTCTCTTCAAGCTGGCTTCGTTCTTCAAGCAGCTTTGACATTTCTCTCTTAAAATGTGTTTTCTCAGTGAATATCTTCTCTTCAGCGTCAGAGACTGCATCTTTCAGTGAACTTATCTCGTTATCTCTGTCCTGTAAACTGGTTTCCACCATTGACATACTCTCTTGCAACCTCAGCACTTTCTTTCTTCTTCCGCGTTGAACTTGTTTCTGTGAGTATTCAGGCATCAGTTGGAGCCAACTTCAGTTCATCCTTGTAAGCTCTGTGAAGCTTCTCCTCTCCAGCTTTACTGATCTCAAGCTCACTTTTCAGACCAAGAAATCTCTTTCTCAAAGTTCTTAAGCTTCTCTTTTGCGATACTCAGCTCTCCTCCAAGGCCAACCTTTTTAGCTTCTTCATCTTTATCCAAATCAAGACTCTTTTGTTCAAACGCCCACATTGAGCTTCTGTACCAGAAGACATCCAGCTCTGAAGCTCAATCTTCAGATTAAAGATCTCTTCCTCGTGCATACGAATCTTTTCATTAGCTTCTCTAAGCTCTCCTTCATATACAGTAATTCTTGTGAAGGAGATCAGTGTTGTTGTTTTTCTTGCTGGGAGAAGGAGCTTCTGCTTTGTTTCTTGAAGTTCAAGTTCTAGATCAGCCATCCTTCGATTCAATGCCTCATCACCATCTTCATCATCAGGAACCGACTTAGAATCAGAATCAGAACCAGAATCTGTTCAAAGAAGATGAGTCTTCCTCTTCCTTATTACCGCGACTAGACTTCTCTTGGGAGTAGGAGATGACTGCCCGAGAGAGGCCTGTGACTGGATCCCAGAGGAAAAGTTTTTCTGAAGTTCACCACTAGCTTGATCATTAACGCTCACCCAATGCACGATACATGCGGTAAAACTCCTCGACAAGGTGGATTAACTCGGGACGTTTCTGGTAATACATCTGAGCTTTCTTGGCAAAAGAGTCTGCGTCTTCTTCAATAAGCTTTAACATGTGGTTCACACGGTCATCCATCTCTAACAAGATATAAACAAGAACTAGTTCAGGTTTTAATTCTTTTGTAATATGGTAGTAAGGAATCATACTCTCTAGATTCTCTGCAAGCCACTTTGAGTTCTTGGGACAATTGTGACTGTCCCACCACCATGAGTGTGATTCTTGGTCATTTGATCTCTTAAACTGCTTCTTGCTAAGAGCCTGAAAAAATGATGACAAAGTGAGTACATCTTAGGTGTTAGGACCAAGAGGACCAAACACAAGGATCTAATATTCACAATGGTTTCTATTACCGCAGAGGAGGCCATGACGTTGATGGTGCAGAGAAGCTCCTAGAAGAATGTTCAAGATTGTCAACGAGGGTTGGTTCATACACTAAGAAACCCTTTGCACGTAAATGAAAAAAGTTAGGTACAAACAAGATGAGATAAGAGGAAGAAGAAGAGAGGATTCCGCATGTGGAAAAGGAGACACGTGAAGCTTTAACAACCCATTTGGCATTTACCACAAATATCAAGAAAAATCCAAAGATAAGGTTTCAGCTTTCACCACCATTTTTATAAGTATTTAGCAGAGACATCGATGAAACTAAAATAATATAATCATAAACTACACAAAGAAGAAGAGACAAAAAGAGGAGAGATAAAGCTTACGTTACCCAGATGCAGAAAGAAAAAAACCTTACTCCAAGAATAGTCTTCTAAAAGCTCTAATTATATAGTATGATAATCAGCTTTGAAGATGATTAGTCTAATAGTTAAAAACAAATCATTTTTGTTTCACGTTCTCTATTGAACAAAAAAAAAAATAATCAAGAGTTTAATTAGTTTCTCTACATGAATCTTGGAAGTTGGAAACGCGGCTCTGGAAATGTGAATACGCTTTCTTTACACGTCTTTAATCGTTACTCCACATTTACTCACGACTCAACTGCTTATTTTAATGTTCCTGAAGTTTTATTTTAAAAGAAAAAAGAATATTCAATTATTGTTGTGAGTCATTGTGTTATGATATGGGAGAGCGTTAATGCGTATCTGCAAGTCTGCAACGCCCAAGATTTGCATGTGGCTTCATCATGATTCGAGTTTTTATTCATCTCTCTAGAGTCTAGAGATAGAAAGTTGAAAACCCATATTTTCTGGCATCAAACCAAACCTTCAACAAACTTAGAAACACAATCATTAATTTACAAACTAAATAACTAAACCAGTGGTAATGGTTGGTTTTGGAAGTACTTGTCATTTTGGATTTAATTCGTGTTAAAAAATAATTTGATGTTGTTTGAACGGACGAAAACAAAATGATGTTTTAAGTTGCACTAGATTTTAAATTGTGCTATTTTTTAACAAAATATAATTTAATAAAAACTAATAATCTGGTGTTTATAACAATATTATATAGTAACATTATTGCTTCATATTTATATTAAATATAAATTATATATAAATACAGTATTGTTTTATTTTATTTTTCAATCCACAATACAAATTTTGGTAATGAACTGTTATAAAATCTATGTATTTTTAAAAAAATATTTGGATATATAAAAAAATTATATAAAATTTTTTAATGTCAAGTTATTAATTTTAACACCCGTCTTTAATTTTAGATGAAATACTCTTTAATTTTAAATGAAATACTGAACTTATTTCCTCTGGCATCAAACCAGTCTTCAACTTACTAATACACATAATCACTAACTTACACGCTAACACTACAAAGAAAACTGTAATTAACCACAAATCAGCTCCAAAATGTTGCTATAGTTTTCTAGCTATAAATAACAGAAACACTTAGAAAATTATTATTATTTAAAATTGCGGTTATTATGTAGTGGCTAAATAGATACACTACATGTTGTATCTATTCCAACAAAACAACCCATGTTTAGCCACACAAAAAAACATTTATGGCTATTCGAAACCTTATACATCAAACACGTTAAACTCTAAACTATAAAACAAATCTGAAAAAAAACATAAAATATAATGATGCAAGGTTAAAAAAATTCAATAACTTTGAGGATTCTTGATGTTAATTTTATAGAAACAAAAGTTAATTACTTCTCTTTTCTATATTATTCCATGTACACCAAGAAATTAGAAAACAAAAAAAAAACAAAAGTGACAAAACAAACAAAGATCAAAGGGTCCTTGTATTAATCGGTTTCATTGAGAAAAGATTCGAACATCACACATAGGCTTGAGTCCATTCATCACATCACTCTGCTTCACATCTTCACACGCAATAACAATTGGTAAACGAACCCTAAATCCCAACCAATCAAACCCCAGTTTCCCACTCAACAACACTTTAACAACAGCTTCATGATTCTTCTCTTTGTTCCTCAGCAACGTAGCATCAACATCATACACCTTTGCCTTTCTCAGCCTCGTTGCAATATTCAAGTACGTAACGTTTCCAGGGCTTTGCGTGAATCCAAGAAGCTTCTTCTGTCCGAGGTTTATGTTCTCAGACGAGACAGAAGCCTTCATGGGGCTGTAATATAGCGTTGGTTGGTCGTTCTTGTTAGACAGCTCAAGAACCGTCTTCACGTTCGCATTCAACAGAAGATTCGTTGTGGCATTGGTTATATCCAACCTCGAGAACTTGAGGGTTGTGATAGAAACCTGAGGGAGTCTTGAATGTAGTGAAGAGTTCACAGACAAACCTGTCAACAAGGACGATGATAAGGACGATGGAAACAAACATGCATGTCCATGCACAACATTTTTGAAAACAACCAGACCAATCTCTCTTCTCCTCTTCACCGATACGATCCACAAAAGAAACCTGAGCTTCTACTCCGGTCTGTCTCTTTGTTCCTGTCTGAAACTTAGACGATGACGACTCTCTCAAACCAGAAGGAGGCCGCTTGAGAGATGGAGGCCTTTGTAGGGGTATCAAGGTAAGAGATAGAAGGGCTAGAGAACCTGGAGCTTAGGTCAAAAGAACCTTTCCCGTAGCTGCTATCTTCCCCCTCTCCTTCTTCTTCTTGAACTTTCTCGAGAACGCATTGCTTTGCTGCAAACTCAGGGAAGGCCAAGGCAGGATCAGCGAATCCGGAAGAAGAAGAAGCCCTCTTTGGAGGTGGAGGAGGAGGAGGAGGAAGAAGCTCCGACATTGGAGCTTTGTTTTGGATTTCATCTAAATTAGATTTTTGTGTCTCTTACTCAAATCCAAGAAAGGCTTATTGGTTGGAAGATAACTTCAAGGGTTGTAAATCTCTTAACGATAGATCAAGGCTGGCTCTTACCAACAAATCTGATTCGTTATTCTATTGTTGGCTTATTATTAGAAACAAATAAACTAAACTCAATAATGACCTAAAATTAGTAATCCGTTGTTGCATGCATGAAACTTAAAAACTAAGTTAGTGGTTTTGATTTTCTGTTTTTGTACTTTGAATTTTCCAAAGTAACTATTAAACAATAGCAAAAAGCCATATATAATAAACATCAAGAAGTAACATAAAATCACACTAGACTTGGAGTAATACACAAAAAGCATACACACAGACCAAAACGCAAAAATACATGATTTGATAAACCTTTGTTTGTTGACGAGGTCATGAGTGCGAACTTGATTGGATAATATAAGAGCATCAATAACCCAAAAACCCATTTTAGGTCTCTTAATAATTTTTAAGTATTAAATGTTAGTTAAGAGACTTAGTTAAGAGACATCAATATTTTTGTGCTTTAATGCTAGTCTCTTAATTAAAGGTTCTTAAAAAATATATTAAACATTGTAGATGTATGCTTACAATGGGTCTTGCTCTTTGAATCTTTGATCAAGTAGACGTATTCACATAATGGATATGCTTCAGCTTCTTGCTTCTCTCCCACCGATGTTAAAACCAGGGAATTGTCCAATATCATGGCCAGCAAGAGGACTTGGCCCATTATGTAAACCGATTGCAAACTCTTCCGGATTAGCTTCACTATTCTGTAGAAAATCTGCAATCTGCAAGGGAAACAAGAGGAGCAAAATAACAAAATGTATATTATACTTTCTTCTGCAATCCAAAAATTAAGACTCAAAGAACACGAACTTGCTAAGAAGAGTAACTAAAGGAAGCTTCTTACATGGTTTCTGATGGCTTCATAGCTTATGGCTGCGGATTCTAGATTAGAACAGAGAAGCCAGTCACTGCATATACTAGCACGGCCTTGTGGATCAAATATACATGGAACTGCAGGAGTGTTCTTTGGAAGAGCTGTTCCCATGTACAAGAAAGCTGAATCACTCCACAAAGCTTCAAACTTTTTTGAAGCGTTAATACAATACTTACCATAGCTGGAGACGTGTATAAACCGGTTTAGGAAGCGAGCCTTCAGGCAAGCCCAATGCAATTTCCACACCTTGAAGCATCCCGGCTTTAACTTTCTCCGATGTTACCGTTGGGATGTTTTCCTATGATGAAAAGAGGAAGGAACACTGCTTAGTTTCTACAATATTTAGCATTATGATGAGGAAGATTTGAAGAAAATTAACATTAGGAACTTTGTTCTGTTTCCCATATGCTGCAGTGCTAAAGAAAGTCCAGCAGTGTGGAGTTCCACCATTTCCAAGCTTTGCAGAGTTGTTTCCCATCCAAGACAATGGCTCGACTCCTTTCACAAACGCCCCTTTGAAGTTCACAGTAGGAAGAGGATCATCGAAAGCTGCTAATAGCGCCCATATGGAACTAAGATCAAGTTTCTAGAAGACAAAAGATAATTACATCAGAAGAAGACAAAAGATAATCTACCTTCATCTGTTTAGCAACGAGGGGCAAGCCTGATGCAAAAAGCAACGATTCGCACATTTACCTGAACAAATGGTG
>CAJHQP010001680.1:0-106724 GCA_905132765.1 Moricandia arvensis
TATACGGAATCAATAATATAATTGGTTCATGTAAGTGGTTGTAGAATTATGACAAACTTCCTTCATAATTTATGTGACAAAAAACTTCGCCATATTCGTGACTTTTGCGACAGATTTTTCTCAATTGGTAAAAGATGGTTTTGGAACCATAAGACATTACAAAAGTGTATGTTCATAGCGTAAGGAAACATCTATTATATGCTACTGTTAGCGTTATTGAAATTGTTATGTATGGCCCAACTATAATAGGTTCCCCTATATGATAGCAGTTTTTCAACCGTTATTATATAGGGGGACATATGATAGCGGTTGTTTTTAACTTGTTATGGTTAGTCAAACCTTATGATAGCTTTTGTTTTGAGAAATCACTGGGACCGGATGGAATGACAGCTTTATGTTTTTCAACAATCTGGTCTATAATCAAGGGAGATATTACCAAAAATGGGTGAACGTATTCTTAGGACTGTTGGTTTTGACGAGAGATTAAGTATAACTAATATTTGTCTTTATTTAGAAAGATAATTAGACCAAGTTGTATGACGGAGTAAGACCGACTAGTTTATGTAATGTGGGATATAAAATAATATCCAAAGTATTATGTCAACGACTAATGGGTTTACTACCAAAGCTGATTTCTGAAACTTAGTCGGCTTTTGTATCTAGCCGTCTGGTCTCAGATAATATTCTTATTGCTCAAGAAATGTTTTATAGGTGAAAGGACAAAAAATTTCTGCAAGGAAAATTTTTTGGGGGTATTAAGACATATATGAGCAAGGCATGCGATCGGGTCGAATGAAGCTTTATTCGAGGGATTAATTGGGACGATGGGTTCCCGCAGCATTGGATTTCTTTGATGATAACATCTATATTCATCTATCCAGTACAAAATTTGATAAATGGGTCAACCAAAAGGACATATCAGCAATGAGACTAAGACATGGTGATCCTTATCATCTTATTTGTTTATTCTCTGTACGGAAGCGCTTATTGAAAAATATGGAAGAAAGAGGAGGAAAAGCTTTTTGACGGGTCTAAAGATAACACGTGAAAGGCCGGCGGTTTCCCACATATTGTTTGTTGATGATAGCCTCTTTTTCTGTGAAGCATATTCACAAGAGTGAGGCTTATGCTATGATTACTTCAAGAATATAAACAAGCGTCCGGACAACAAATTAATTTCTTGAAATCTTTGATCCAATTCGGACATAAGGTACCTGACGAGATAAGAGGAGATGTTCATCAACTGATAGGGATTACTACTGTAGGAGGCTTTGGGGGCTCGAAGACTCAGTTTTTTGGGTTCTTCAATGAAAGGATAAATAATAAAGCTAACAACTAGACTGTAAGATTTCTTACCAAAGGGGGAAAGGAAGATATTATTAAATCAGTGGAATCAGCAATGCTTATACATGTTATGTCATGCTTTAGTCTATCCAAAATGGTTACAAAAAGACTTACTAGTACAATTGCGCACTTTTGGTGGAGTGGTAGTGGAAATAAGAAAGGAATGCATTGGTTTTCATGTGACAAGATCTACAAATGAAAATAAGAATGAGGTCTAGATTTTAGAGATTTTCAACACTTTAATACGACTCTTTTGAAAAACAATTGTGGCGTCTAATTGAGAAACCTTATTCTTTATTTGTGAACGTATTGAAAGGCAAATATTATAGGAAATCAGATCTTTTGGATCCAATAAAGTTTTATTCATCATCTTTTGAGTGGAGAAGTATCACTTCCGCTCGATCTTTGGTTAATAAGGTACTAATCAAAAGAGTGGGAATCGGATCAACCATCTACATGTGGAATGATCCCTACAATTTCCGCTCTTCGCCCGAGGTCAGCAACACAAAATTTCAGCATTAATTTTTGAATCCCAATCTTAAAGTGGCATACTTAATTAATCCAGAGAACCTTTCTTGGAACTTGGATCTACTTAATGCATTTATTCACCCAGGTGATGTAAAAATAATTCAGAGTATGGTGATTAGTAGGAGACACAGGCCAGATTCTTATGGTTGATTTTTTCGAATCAAGGGCAGTATATAGTTAAGTTGGGTATCGTATAAATTACTATTTCTGATCACGGGCGGATCCAAGATTGCTATGGACCAGATACGAAGCCTCTTCTGGCCTACACTTGGAAGCTTCAATGTCCCCAAAGCTAAGACATTTCATTTGAAAAGTTTTATCCAGGAGTTTTCAGTTACTAAAAACTTACGGTCTCGTGGTATACAATGTCATACTCAATGCTACATCGATAGGGAAGAAGAGGAATTGATAAACCACGTTATTTTTGAATTCCCACCAATACTGCAAACATGGGCCCTATAGAAAATACGATCAAACCCAGAGGTTTTCCCAAGTAAATCGGTTTTTACTAACATGGACTTCATGTTCTAGCGACTCCCAAAGACATTGGATCAGACCTATTTTCCATGGATAATGTAGTATATATGGAAAAATTGGAATGATAAGATTTATAAAAATAATGTTGGAAATGCTCAGGAAATTCTACAGGTATCAGAAATTGAGGGCACCTTGTGGACTGATGCACAAATTACTGATTCTAGAGATGTGCAGGATTTAAGTCGAATTAATGACAATTTAAATGATGGAAATATAACATGGTATTTTATAGATGGAGCTTGGAAAGAATAAAATATTTTCACAGGACAAGGTTAGTTCTGCAAGAAACCAAGAAATAATGGAAATATGATGGGTGTTGAGTGCGAAGCTCTTATTTGGGCGATGGAGTGCATGAGGACCCTCGACATGCTAGAAGTGGTGTTTCAATTGGTGAAGATGTTGTCTACACCAACGGGATGACCAACTTTCGCTATACACATGGATGAATTGACTCGCTATAAGAACTTCTTCTTAGAATTCGCTTTAGGAGATATCTCAAGGACGCAAAACACAATGGTGGACAAGTTGGCACATGATGCTCAAGATCTCCCTTATGCTATGGTTTATGCTAACTAGGGATGTTAATACGGGCTACCCGGGCCCGTTTAGACCCTGCCCGTTTAGGCCCTACCCGTTTAGACCTGTTTAATGTCAGACCCGTTTAGATCCGTTTAATATCAAGCCCGTTTAGAGCTAAACCCGTTTATGTTGATAGTGCCCGTTTAGCCCGTTTAGGCCCGTTTAAGTTTTTTTGTGAATTTTATTTTTATTGTAAATAATCTTTTGTCATATCTTAATATAATTTTTAATAGTTTGTATTTGATTTTATAACTTTATAATAAATAGAAATTTAAATTAAAGCAAAATTTGAAAAAATCTATTCTACTTTTGATAAATATTAATTAGTTCATAATATCATAAAATATCAACAAATTCTAGTATGTTTTAAACATAATTATAACCTAAATCATTTTCTAAAAAAAAGAAAAACTATATATAATATAACTATTTTGTTTCAAATCACACAAAATATAAAAAAAATTATTTTTTTTAAATTCGCTTTAAATATAATTTTTTTAAAAAAAAATTCTTAAACGGGCCTAAACGGGTACCCGTTTATTAAATGGGTATACCCATTAACGAGACGGGCCTAAACGGGCGGACCCGTTTAAGCCCGTTTATTTTTATAACATAATAAGCGGATAACGGGTCCGCCCGTTTATACTAAGCCCGTTAAGCCCGCGGGCTTTGAGGCCCATTTTAACATCCCTAATGCTAACTCAACCCCACCGAAGTACCTATTGGATGTGGGATCTTCGTAGTTTAGTTTAGCCTTTGTTGAAAAAAAAAATATCAAAATATACTGGAAATGATCTAATAGAAAGCTAGTTTGATTTTTTGAAGACAAAACATGTTATCTAAGAAAAGGAAACTAAACATGTTTATTAGAGCATCCCCATTCAAGGTTTACATTGGGGTTCACACAGATTCCAAAAAAAAACAATATAATAAGCATAAAGTTATGAACATGTATCTTGCAGGTTCACTCTACTGAACCTGGTTTCATCACTGTAGCGCGGGCCCCACGACACGTGGCGGCCCGTGACTGGTCGAAATTTTTTTTTTATTTTTTTTTAAGAAAAATCAAAAAGAACAGAAAAAAAAATTAATAATAAAAAATTAAAAACTTGAACCCCAAAGGGGGTTCATTGATGTGCATGCTCTTAGTTGTTGGAAAAATAACATGTTATTTGTAGACTTGTGACCAGTGAAGGCCTGAACGTTAGTCAAAGAAATAGCGCGTCTTGGGTAAAGCAAGAGATGGGGAGAGAAGGAAAAAACGGAAGATGTTTGGGTAATGCGACGCGAAGCACGACGTTCACATGCTATGTTTTGCCGTAAGCAAATAAGCATCATATTCCTCTTATTTATTACTTTCCAATCTATTGGTTTCTACAAAAACTACATGTTAAAAACCCTGTCTATCTTTTTTCAAAGAACAAGGTGACCATGTTTGAAAACGATTTAAACTGGATAGATTGCTATATCTATTGCAAACGATTGCCATGTATTATCTATTACTCTATTAAAATAGAATCTTAAATTTATCTACCATAAAAGTTATCATTAAATTTTGGACTCTTTCAAGTTTGTTAGAAAAGTGCATAATTTATGAATCATATCAAGTTAATTATATATTTATTTTATTAATTAGAGTATCTTTTATATTGTTTGGAAACATGAATAGCAGTTTAAAAAAAGTTGTTTGGAAACATAAATAGCAGTTTTAAAAAAAAGTTCTGTTTGGAAACAATAATAGTACTGTTATTTCCTTAATGGTTTTTAGTAATTTCATTAACATAAGACCCAAAATATTTCAATTCTATATACAAATTTATTTAAAACAAATCCATAAATATATCATTATATCAATAGTTAGGGCCAAAATATTTTAATGTGTATGATTAAACATATTTATTTAAAAAATAATAATCGTTAACGTAAATATGTAATATACATATATATATATATATATATATTTATATATATATTTATTTATCAGGTTGTTATAATAACTATATTTTATATTAACTATTTTAAATATGTTTGCTATTAATTTAAATATGTTATATACAAACATAAAATTATGGTAATTTAGACAATCATATTAATTTGTTAGTTATATAATTTTTCTTATTTCAACATAAATATAAGATAATATAGTATTTATATGATCCAATTAAATATTATATAAATTTTCTTCTCTAATAGATCAAACAATAATACAATGTGAACAACTTCAAACATATACAAACATATATAAAATAAACACAATTATATATGTTATACATTACAATTTACGATAACACTCATGCGGGTGTTAGAAAGGGTCATCTAAATATCTATCGACTACAATTCGGTTTTTCTTAATGTTGGGGTTTAAAATGATTTTACATCCAGATATTATGAATTTATGGACGGTGTTGAGTATGATCATTTAAGATCTGTGTATGTTTGTAGAAACCTAAAAATATCTAAAAACTGTCGGTTTACAAATATCATTAAATAATATTTTTAAAATAGTAAAAAATAAAAATCCGTTCTTGGAAAGCGCATGTCAAAATCTAGTAACAAATTAAAATAAAAATCTTGATAGTTGATGGAAACAAAGTAAAACTTTGGATTTCATATGCTTTATACATCATTGTATGTCTAGAATGATTATAAATTAGTTGGGTAGTATAACTAAATTTATTGTTCACACCAAGTGGGTTTCGGAATTTCTGACTACTGACAATCTTATGACCCTTCAAAAAGGTTGTGCTAATTCATCTTTAACTCGGTTTATGTTTTGGAGATTTTCAGTTCTGAAAAAATGTAAATGGCGGCGTAAAATTTTCAAATTTCTAATTCCATGAAGAAAAATTATTGTTTAATCCTACCCATAATATTTTACACTATTTCATTGTTATAATGTCTATTAAATTTTTGTATAATTTATTTTTTATCAACAACATATCTGGTCTAAATTCGAATTATAGAAAACGAAAGTATTAACATAAAAATAGTGGTTACATATCTAATGTCTAAACATTTCTGCCCCAAAAATGTATATAGTATATATAAACATTTAATTAATACTGTTGTGTACTTTTCGTTTCATTAAAGAGTTTCAGACTTGTTGGATGGCAGACAAATAAACAAACTAATAAAGAAAAGTAAAAAAAACAAAACGCAAAAGTTAGCAAAAGAAGAAACAACAACAGCTGTCCCTTTCCTCCACTCGTTTTCCTCTCTCTCTCTAAAAAAGGATATTCAACAAATCCTATATTAGGAAAGCAAAGAAACAATTAAAGTAAGCTTCATTTTTAAACTTAGTAGTAATAGATATTGTTTTTCTTCACTCTCTCTTATTGCATTATTGCAGCAGCAGCAGCCACTCTTGTTGTCTCCACTTTCTCTCGCTATACCCTTCCTCTCTCTCTTTCTACTTGTCCATTTTTTTTTGTATATTTCGTTCTTCTCTTTTTGAGTTTCTCCTACTGACCACTGGTAGGTGCATGGATTTGGTAAGATTTCTCAACCTTCAAATACAAAACTTTTTTTATAATTTATGAATAACGTGTTGCATCTTTCTTTAATCTCTCTCCCTCTATTGCATTTTTAATTCTTGCTTGTAAATGAGTAGACATGAAAAGGCGAGAGGGCATTTATGATGAAGTGAAACTCAAAACTGCAAGTTTATATATATATATTTGCTTTATTTTTCTTTTGTTTTGCTTTCCTCCCATTACATGGGATCTGTTCAAGTTCTATATATTTCGTTTTGCAGTACAATAAGTTTGCCCATTTTTGGGATTTTTTATTTTAAAGAATATTTTCTTCCTTTTTTCTTCAAAGTTCAAGATTAATCGAGTTAAAAAATCATGGGTTTTATGTTTGAAAGTTGAATTTATTTTGTTGAACAAAAAAAAGTTGAATTTATTGTATCCTTTCTTAAACTTGTCACTTTAGATTAAAAGGATAAATCTTGAGATTGTTGTTTCTTTGTATTTCTTCTTATAGTGAGTGAAGAAGAAGAAGAAGAAGCTTTAAATGGATTGGAACTTCAAACTCAGCTCCGGTTATATCTCCGAATTCGACCAAGAATCTGTACCGGATTTAACCCCAATCGATGCATCGATATCGTTTGGTGGGTCATCAAGATTGCAGCCAAAAGGAGATTTCTTATTTGATCTGAAACTTGGAAGAAACATAGGACATTCCTCCTCCTCTTCCTCTGGTTTTGGTAATACAGAGCAAGTGATAAGTCTTAGTAAGTTGAAAGAGAGCTCTGGTTCGTCCAAGAGGACAAGAGGGAACAACCAGATCCCAATTTGTCTGGTTGATGGATGTGATTCTGATTTTAGTAACTGTAGAGAGTATCATAAAAGACATAAGGTCTGTGACGTCCATTCAAAAACTCCTGTGGTTACAATCAATGGCCATAAACAGAGGTTTTGTCAACAATGCAGCAGGTAAACTAATATCGTATGCTTAGATATTTGAACATTTTAATGATAATAATAACATATTTATATAGGTTTCATGCATTGGAAGAGTTTGATGAAGGAAAGAGAAGCTGTAGGAAACGTCTTGATGGACACAATCGAAGAAGACGGAAGCCTCAGCCCGACCATATCGGTCGTCCTGCAACTTTCTTCCAAGGTTTTTTTTTGCTTTTCTTCTTTTTAAGAAAAAATAAAACTGGACCCAATAGACTTAAGAGTCCCTAAGGCACCATCTTGTTTGTTGTCAGGTAGCAAATTGCTGGAGTTTTCTAGCTCTCCCCATGTGTTTCCAACTACATCTGTTGTGGGTCCGAGCTGGGGAAACGGTCTTGTAAGCGTAGCTTTGGCCAATGGTTCAAGTTACGGACAGAACCAGAGCTATGCTGGTTCTTATCCTTCAAAGACGGGCATTATGTCTCCTTCTCAAAATAGCAGAGGGAAACAGTTCCCTTTCTTGCAAGAAGAAGAAGATAGCTCGAAAACAGCATCCTTGTGTGAGAGAATGACGAGTTGCATCCATAACTCTGATTGTGCTCTCTCTCTTCTGTCATCATCTTCCTCGCCAGTCCCTCATTTGCTTCAGCCACCACTTTCTTTGTCCCAAGAGACGGCTCTTTATGGGTTCGGATTGTTTGAGAATGCGAGTGCAGTCTCGGATGGATCCGGTAATGAGGTTGTGGCTCTTCCACAAACCTTCCCGTTTCATTGGGAGTAGTAGTAGAAGTAGATAGATAGAATCAGAAAGATGTGTGTATGCGTCTCTTTCTCTATTCTCTTCTCTTTCTCTCTAATTTTTCAAAGTTGTTTTATATTTTTAAATGTTGAATTATTGGAGTACAATGACATTCAGTAATTTTGATGGGTAGGTTGTATTGGTCCAGCAGCAAGCTAAGAATTAAAAAAAAAAAAATTTATTTGTGTGAACCCCAAGGGGGATTCATCAATGTGGGTGCTCTAAGAGTAGTTAAACTCTTAGTTTATATTCTCACTGCCCTAAACTTTTATATTTATAAGCTCTTGAGTAAATAGATGATACCAAAAAGATCTCTTCGTAAATACTTATTAGTTGCAGTAGCCCTACTTATACTTCTGTATAAATAGGTTTCATATACTTAATAATAATTCATTCAGCCAATTGTATATGGTATCGGAGCTAGCAAATACCTAAACAAAAAAGCCACTCCTCTTTTCAAAACTTTTTCGCTCGCCGGCCTCAAACACTGAAACAATCGCTGTCTCAGCCACTTCATCTCTTCTCAACGTCAATATGACAAACGTAACCAAACTCACTGGTTCTAACTTTCTGATGTGGAGCAGACAGGTTCATGCTCTGCTCGATGGTTACGACTTAGCCGGTTACATCGAAGGATCCATCGTCGTCCCTCCACCGACGATCACAACCAACACGGCTTACACTCTGTGGAAAAAACAGGACCGCTTGATTTACAGCGCCTTGCTTGGAGCAATCACCACAACAATCCAACCCATCTTGTCCACTGCATTGACTGCGTCAGAAATCTGGCACACCCTCACCATGACCTACGCAAAACCGAGTAGAGCTCATGTCAAACAGATTCATCAATAGATTCAAAATTGGAAAAAAGGCAGTAATTCTATCAATGAGTATTTTCAAGGACTTACAACACGATTTGATGAACTTGCTTTGCTTGGAAAGGCCCTTGATCATGAGGATCAAATTGAGTTCATACTTGATGGTCTTCCTGAGGAATACAAGACGATTGCTGATCAGTTTGATGGCCGTGCAACTCCTCCTTCATTACCTGAGATTCATGAGAAGCTTCTTAACCAAGAAGCAAAACTTCAGTTCATCCATGCTCCAACAACACCAGCCCATGTTACTGCCAACTTCACTAATCACCGCGGCTCTTCCAATCAAAAACGTGGTAGTCACAACAACAACAACTTGCGTCGTGGAGGCTACCGTGGGAACCAAACCTGGCAGCAACAACAATTGCTTTCCTCACCTCAGCAGAACAGCTCTCGTGGTTATCAAGGAAAGGGTCAAATTTGCAATGTCTTCGAACACAGTGCACACCGTTGTCCTCAACTTCATGGTGCTGGTTCTTCCAACAGCAATCATCTCACCACGCCGCATAATCTCGCCTGGAAACCTCGCTCTAATGCAGCGCAAAACACACTCTACAACCCAAACGCCTGACTCCTCGACAGTGGCGCGACACACCATCTCACTTCCGACTTGAACAATCTCGCTTTACATCAACCGTATACTGGTGGTGATGAAGTAGCCATTGTTGATGGTTCAGGTTTGAAAATCACACACATTGGTTCTGCTTCTCTTCATGCGGATTCCAAATCACTTAAGCTTAAAGATATCTTATGTGTTCCAAGTGTTAACAAAAACTTGATTTCAGTTTATCGTCTTTGCAATGCTAATCAAGTCTCTGTGGAATTCTTTCATGCCTCCTTTCAGGTGAAGGATCTCAGCACGGGGGTCCGGTTGCTTCAAGGTCGCACAAAGGATGATTTGTATGAGTGGCCAGTGTCCCTTTCCAAGCCTGCAGCCTCCTATGTTTCCTACCCCGATACCAAAACTAGCTTTGCTCAATGGCATCAAAGACTTGGCCACCCATCATCTTCTACTTTAAAAGCTGTTGTTTCTCAATTTTCTTTACCATATTAAAAACTCTTCTTCTGTTTCTCCATGCAATGATTTTTTTGCTTAATAAAACTCAGCAACTTCCTTTTCATCAAAGTACGATCGCCTCCTCTCACCCCTTTGAATACATTCTGACAGACGTCTGGCAATCTCCTATTTTATCAACTCAAAATTATCGATACTACCTTTTCCTAGTCGACCAATTCACTAGATACACCTGGCCATACCTCCTCACGAAAAAGTCAGACGTCAAAACCATTTTTGAAACCTTCAAACCTTTGCTGAAACAAAGTTCAACACAAAAATCTGCAATCTTTACTCTGACAATGGCGGGGAGTACATTGCTTTGCGTCAGTTTCTTGCAACTCGTGGTATCTCTCATCTAACCACACCACCTCATACCCCTCAACACAATGGCCTTTCTGAGCGAAAACACCGCCACATTGTAGAAACTGGCCTTTCACTTCTCTCAGGCGCCCATATGCCTCTCACATACTGGCTTTTCGCCTTTCCCACAGCTGTCTTTCTAATAAATCGCCTACCCACACCTATCCTATCCAAAAGCTCATCTTTTCAAAAACTCTTCCACTCATCACCAAACTACCAAAAGCTGTGTATATTCGGATGTCTCTGTTTCCGTTGGCTTCGTCCTTATGCACCAAACAAACTCCAAGATCGATCGCTGCCATGTATTTTTGTTGGCTACTCTTTGTCTCAGAGTGCTTATCAGTGTCTTGAACCTATCTCTGGTCGTATATACATCTCTCTTCATGTATGATTCAATGAAACAGAATATCCCTACCTTACCTTGACTAAGCAGCAAACCAGTGCGCCTACAGACCACCCTCTACCCTCTGATTCCCAGCAAGTAACCATTCTACCCTTCACACTGCCACTCGTACAATCTCCTGCAGCGACTATGAACACCGAACCCACGAGCTGCGATTCAACACATGCAGTACAAGTGCCTCCTGCAATTGCAACACCAACGCCATCGACATCTTCTCAGTCTGATACTGCTCCTCTCACTCTGTCTCCTTCTCCTCTGGAACCAGTTCCAGAACCTGTTGCAGTCCAGCCGCAACCAGTCGAACCTCGCCACTCTATGACTACCCTCTCAAAGAACAACATCATAAAGCCAGTTGTCCACTATAACCTCGATCGACACAAAAGGCAATGCTCCGCATCCGGACACATCGATTGTCATGCTCAGACTTAGAATCAGTACTTATGCACTGAACGAAAAACATACTAGATACTCACCTATCTGAAATGCTCTAACTAAGTCGCTCTATTATCTACAATTGCTCCCAAAAACCGTTAATTCTAAAGCCATGACCTGTAAAGACTCTAAAACACCCAGTACACACAAAACACAAGAGACTCCAAATACTAGAAGTCCTAGCCCTTCGATGGCTTCTTAAAATACATGGTATAATAAAATTTTCGTATTATCAGGCCACCCTCCATTCTTACTTCACATTACGGTCACAGATGGAAGAAATAATAATATATATAATATATATTACAATCACTGAAACAATGAAAACACACCATTCAATTCACACAAACTTCATCACAACGGCTCTCCAAAGCTGCACATAATACGAACATCATTTACTACGAATATGAAACCAACTCACAGACGAAAATACACATGACAATCTCCAAACTTATCCACATTGGATTCCTTCGACGTGGCAACAGGCTATGAAACACAAGCACTGGCGTGAAGCTATGTCAAAAGAATTCAACTCGACAACAGAGAACTGGACTTGCGATTTGGTTGCAGTAACTGAAAAGATGAATGTTGTTGGCTGTCGTTGGGTGTTTACTATCAAGTATAACTCAGATGGTACCATTGATCGCTACAAGGCTCATATAGTTGCAAAGGGTTATCATCAGCAACACGGAGTCGATTATGAGGATACTTTCAGCCCGGTTATAAAGTCCACAACAATCAGAATCGTTCTTGGCTTTGTTGTCAACAATGACTGGCCGGTTAGACAAATCGATGTCAACACTGCTTTTCTGCAAGGACACCTAAAGGAGGAGGTTTTTATGTCACAGCCACCTGGGTTCATAGATATGGATCGAACTGGTCATGTATGTCACCTCAAGAAAGCTCACACTTCAATCTGGTTCCCCACTCTCTGACCCGCAAGAATACCGCAGAATCGTCAGAAGCCTACAGTATCTTGCACTGACTCGTCCATATGTCTCTTATGCGGTTAATAAGTTGTCTCAATTCATGCATTGTCCAACCACGGACCACTGGCAGGCTGTCAAACGGGTTATACAATATCTCTCCGGAACTCTGAATCATGGTATGTACCTACAGAAACAGTGAACACCTACTCTACACGCCTTCTCTGATGCCGATTGGGCTGGGGACTCGAGATGATTATGTGTCCACAAATGCATAGATCATCTTCCTCGGTGCTCAGCCATCTTCCTCGGTGCTCAGCCTATCGCATGGACTACGAAGAAGCAAAAAGGAGTTGCGCGATCTTCAACAGAAGAAGAGACAAAGCATTCGCCAACACTGCATCTGAAATTCGGTGGATCGCCTCTCTCTTGCTCGAACTTGGTGTTCTGATTCCTACAGTTCCCACAGTCTATTGCGACAACATTAGAGCAACCTATCTTTGCACAAATCTTGTGTTTCATACTCAAATGAAACATATCGCTATTGATTACCACTTCGTTCGAGGTCAGATACATAAGGGACTCCTTCGTGTTACTCATGTCTCGACCAAAGATCAACTGGCCGACGGCCTCACCAAACCACTTGCTCGAGCTCCTTTTTGCTTATCAAGGTCCAAGATTGGTGTTACTACAACACCACCATCTTGAGGGGGCATGTTGAGTAAATAGATGATACCAAAAGGATCTCTTTGTAAATACTTATTAGTCAGAGTAGCCCTACTTATACTTCTGTATAAATACGTTTTATATACTTAATAATACATTCAGCCAATCATATATAAGCAGTATGCTATTGTAGGATGACGCAGATTTCAGCAATTACGTTTAAAGCAGAACTTTTCTAAATTTCAGGAAAAGAATTGTTAGCTCGAGAAGATTGGAACGCACAATGAAAAGTGCTTATTGTGCAAGTGAATTGAAAGGTTGTTATTTCTACAAGTAACGTAACATCAAAAACAAAGGAAAAAGTACATTAGAAGGAAGTGGAAATATTCTTCTATATATAATGAAACGTACCTAAAAGAGATTAATTTAGCCGTTTAAGAGAGATCAAAGAGCTTGAGCTACGAACACAAGTTTAGAGTTTTTGGTTAGTGAGATTTATTGTGAGAGATGCAACACTTGTTGGTTAAAAAACTTGGGTTTTAAGACCATCTCCAATGGTGCTTCATTTTCCACTTTTTGATTTATTTTGAAGCAATTTTTGCTCGGAAAGTAATCTAAATTAACCCATTTCCAAAAAAATCTATTCTTACTACCCCATCTTTTTTCTAACTACCCCACTCTTTTCCCCGTTCTCTTATTACCCTTTCTTTTTATATTAGTTTTCATCAAATCTGTTAGCCCCACTTTCTTTCAAATTCTTTATATTATTAAAACAGATCACGAACCCCACATCTTTTCTTGACACAGATCTCTCCTCTCATTAAATCAATCTATAAATTTAAATTTAGTTTTCACTCTCAGACATCTCTCTCCTTATGACAACTGTCTATCTTCTTTTTATTCTTTAATCACACTGAACTTCTTCTCTTTATAAGCTTTATTTTAACGATCTGAAGATTAATTATTGAAGTAATTTAGTAGTATTTTTTCTTGAATTTTTGGTGAGAATGTATTATTTACGTTATATGTATTATGGTTAACACAAAATATCAAAGATTACTCTTCAAATCGTGAGTTTTTAAGCAAATATATAATTGATGTTTAAAGAAGATTACATATATTTTTTCTATATTTAACAACGATTTGAATGAAAAAAACATTAAAATGGTATTATATGATATGTGTGTTGTGTAACACGTTCTTGATCGTTTAAAAACACTTAAATTGATGAAAAACTAAAATTTTAGGTATATTAGTATAAAACAAATATGACAAATGACGTTGAAGGACTGTTTTGTAAATTTCTGCTTATTTTGTATTGTTTTGAAGCAAAACAATACATTACAATGTTGATATACGATATTATGAGTTGTATAACACCTTTGTGGTCAGTTTAAAGAGTTAAAGAAGAAAACAAAAATTTCAACGAACTACTGAAATTACTAGTATTACTAAAGTGAAACGTATTATTAGTATTAATGGATCGACTATATAGCAAAGTTATTGGACAACTTTGATTTTTTAAATTGTTAAAACTAATCATAAATCTATTTTTTCAAAGAAATCTATTGTCTCTCCTATTACAATCATATGTTTTGACTACAAGAGAAGTTACATCAAGGATGGGGATGAGATAAGATGGATCTCAGGAGAAGATGAAATTCACACACTAGTAACGAAGACATCTGTGGAAGATGTTACATATTAAGGATTGGTCGAGCGTATTAAGGATTGGTTGAGTTTTTATACTTAGAACTACGATGTGTCATATGAACTACTAAGTACTTCTTCGTACTATTTATGTATTGAAAACTACTATGAACTACTTGGAACTACTATGTCTAATATGAACTATTAGAAACTACCTTGAACTATTTTGAACTACCTTGGAATACCTTGAAACTACTATGTATTAGACATATTTCTAAGAACCTTAATTTGCGTCTTATTAATTATTTTTAGAAGTTGTATCTCATATATTACACGATAATATATCCATATATGTGTTTATTTTTCAAATTAGACACAAAAACTCTTAATTTCTTAAGTTGATAGTAAACTTCTCATTTTCATAGAAAACATCCTTATACTTCTATACTAAAATCTTGATGGGGATGCTATAATGAGATGAATAATAGAAAATAAATATTTTCTGAAATTTTTTTCTGCCAATGTGTTATATACAATATAAAACTGTCTAAATAGATTGGTATTACTAATAAATTTGATTTTTTGATATTGTATTACTAAAAAATGTTATAATTTGCAAAAATATTACTATGAAGAAGGAAATATTACTATTGGCTTGAGTACTACTAAATGTAAATACTCAAACATGTGTTCTCTCCTTTTTAACACGTTTTATACATTTTAAATATGTTTTACATGTTTTATTTATCTTAGTATATACTCGTGTTTTAAATTAACGAAATTTTTAATAGTTTTTTTTTAAATATGTGCTAAATATGTTTTAAGTTTTAGACATGACTTCTAAAAAACTAGTTTTCTTAATAATAATACCTAAAATTAGTTTAAAAATGTGCTAACTATGGTTTAAGTTTTAGACATGTTTTCCAATAGTCCAATTTTATTTGTACATACTAATCTATTCGTACATACTAATTTATTTGTACATACGAATACCTAGTATTCTATTAGTCCAAACATGTTTCAATCTCGTAAAACTTTATAAAATCCAAATATTAAAATTTTACACATTCAAAATACAAATAAAAAAATATAACAAAACCGCCATTGCCCACAATGCACATAACTTGTCTTGAACCAAAAATAACTTTTAAGACTTGGTCTTGGTAAATCCATCACAAACACATTCTCAATCACATCCACTCAAACCTACTTACGCATAGAGTTCCACCTAGACTATGTAACATACAAGCCAACGAACATGATTAATAATTGAATACCGAACATATTCAAGATACAAAACATTCCATGACTTTCAATCTACCAGAAAATAAATGCAGAACCATTTGGGGTTTTGACAAAATATCCATTGCAGGTTTCGGAAAGTGAAAGGGCGTTTAGGATGAAGATTCCGGCGAATGAAGAAACCGAAATCAGGGTTTATTCAGGATTTGAGTGGTTGGACGGCTGACAGAAATCGTATCACTATGGTGAAACAGAGTTTGAGAATTGGTGAGCATGAATGCGACAGAGGCGAGTCGGATGGATACAGGGCTGAGAAGGATTAGAGAATCGACATAGCAGAGCTTCTGAAATGTGTGGGGTCCCATGAGGTTGGAGATTCATCTTTGTGGCGACTGTATGGCTGAAGAGAAGAAAAGTTGATTGTGGTTAACTGAGGTGATAAGAAGAAGAAACATATGCAATTCTATGAGAAATACCACTGTTTTATTGTTTTGGTTGGATTAAGGTATTAAAAAGAGAGAGATGAGGTGTTTATGAGAAGAATAAATCGAGAAAAAAAAATCGAAAAAGAATAAAGAACAGAGGGGAGGAGATACAGGAATCGGGGAAGAAAAGAAAAGGGAGAAAAAATATAAAAATAGATTAGGGATAAGATCCGACTTATATGGGTTTGGGTGTGGATAATCCAGCTAAAGCATGGTTGGATCTGTAATTTATGAGATTCATTAAACCCTTGTATGTCTTTATGTATGTTTTGGTATTTAAAAAAAAAATAAAAAAAAAATTAAATTTATAACTGGGACATATTAGAATTTTGTTAAGAGGTAGTAGAGCATATTGGAATAAAGTCCTTTTTGCTCAAATGGTGTTTCATTTTTGAAGCTGAACTTTTTAAATTATAAATTGGTGCTTAACTTTTATTTGTTTTACTTTTTGATACAATAAACTGTAATAACTAATATAACCCAATTAATTTTTTGTTATTATATTAATTTGTTTAACTTATTATAGTAAATATTTTAAAAACATATATGAAATGAAAGATAACATTATATAATTAATATAAAATAAAAAACATGATTGATAACATCAAATTAAACATAAAATATTTTATACAATTTGTGAGAAAGATACACAATTGGTGCTTTTTTATGAAATCTAATTTTATTGTTCTTCATTTATGTTATGTGTAATAATTTTATTATAGGATAATGTTGCATTTATTACAATTGAGTTGAATTATTGGTAAACAAAATTTATTAGGTACAATTAGTAAATATGAAAAAAGTATAAAGTGTTTATAATAATTAATGATAAAATAGAAATAAAATATACTTAGAATATTACTTTTACAAGAAATAAATGAAGCAAACTACTGGAGAAAAAATTGCTTTATTTTTTGTTTCATTTTGAATAAAGTGAATTTTTGAAACAAAAAATGAAGTCAACCATTGAAAATGCCCTTAAGAACTAGTTAGTTGTGATACACAACAACTTGTGTGTAATCACTTAATTCTAAGTGAATAAATCTATTTTAATTGTTCAAGTGGTTTCTAAGAAATACATTCATTAAGCAAAATCTAAAATATTTGATTATTCATTTTCTTTACGTTCTGTGTTCTTTATAAATATGGGAAGATCTTGTGGTTTAATATATATTAATGTCGGTTTAACTTAAACTGATCATAGACTCACCATCTTCGTCCAGCACATTTTTAGATTTTTTAATTTTGGTATGGAACATATCCATTTTTTGTTGACTCCATGGTTACAATTTAGAGCATCATTATCCCTAGAATATATTAGGGTCTCTTAATCATTTTTTAATAATAAATGTGTGTTAAGAACTCTAGTCAAGAGACACTTAAAATTTTGTCCTCCATTCACAGTTTCTTAAAGTTCACAATTTTCCCAAAAATCATTTGTTTTCTCTTCTTAAAAAAACCAAAAATGAAAGAATATTGGACAATCAATCTTCCCACCGGAGCTCTGTTTCGTCATCCTCAATCTCTTCAACGGCCGTCCAGCTTTACTTCAGCTCCTCCGTTGCCGGCAACCGTTTAAGTCTCACCGGCGCCGTTACCTCCTCCTCCATTCCGTTCGGTTTCTCCAACAACGACTCCGTCGTCGACACTTTCAACAACGTCACCGTCTTCTTCTGGGAACACGTCGTCACTCAAAGACATCAAACTCATGCGTTCACATAAAAACCTTTGCTTGAAGAAAAACGTTGGGTTCAACTCTCTGTATCAAGAAGAGAGAGGTAGAGATAAAAAGAAGAGGACCAAACAACAAAATCAAAAGCACTTTTCCTCTGTCCTCTCATTTGCTCACACCTGGCACTAAGAATCGTGCCTTGTTTCCCTTAATTAAGAACCGTACTTTCAATAATTTGTGTTTTTCTTTTTTCTTTTTAAATTAAAATTGGGTTAAGAGCCCATTAAGAGCCTGCGGTAATCCTGTTCTTACAACGCTGAAATTGAATGCCGACTTCTCCCTTTTTCTTTTGATTTTTTTTTTAAATTTATTCATAATTTCATATCAAGGGTTTTTGGCATAACAAATCCTCAACTCTATAGTTTCAGCATAATTAAGCTTTAATTGTTTTTTTGTCATAATAAAAACAAACTTTTTCAAAAAATCTAATTACATCATAATTTTTCTATTGTTTGACAAAAAGAGCTTCTCTTAAAATCAGTCAAGAGTCCATCACCTTTTCTTTTTAATGGCGTTTTCTTGTCATCTTTGTTCACTAACCTATTTTATAGTTAAGTTGCCGACTAATTTAAAACAGATCATAGGGTGTAAACTTGTAGGAGAAAAGACAAAACAATTGATGTAGATGTTCTTGTGGAGTCACGGTGATGATGTCTCTCTTTTTAAGAGCTAATATATTAGAAGTTCAACATCAAGAAAAACAGAATGAAAGAAAAACATTGTTCAGAAAGGAACAAACTTCTAAGCATTATTCCAATACCATTAAATCCCAAGATGTGAAAAAAATAGAATCCAATAACAAAGAAAATTCAAAACACGATCGTTCTTTAAAATAAAAAACAATAAGACTATTCAGATTCTTTAATTAGTCTGTCTATATGTATGCAACATCTCTCCAGCCTACAAGAACACATATTATGTATAAAATTATAACCAAAACTATAATACGACAATCAAAAGCTAAATCATATACCAACCTGTTGTTGGTTCATTTTTAGCCGACCTCGAGGACGTTTTTCTACCACCATTGGAGGATTATAACATGTCGTTTTGTTGTGTCCTTCTAGTTTACAATGTGAGCATGTAATTGCCCTACCATCACCTGTCGTTCTTCCTTTCTTTGATGTATCTTTGTGAGATTTTTTACGCTGATTATGCTTCTTTTTTTTCCTCGTTATGGTCTTGGTTCTGGTGGTATAATGGGAAATCTATTTAACCGCGGCCACAATTTCATCCCTTGTACAGTTCTCATCCCCCAAGCATATGTTTTCTGCCACTTATGAGTAGTAAAATACTCTGATACATAGTCATCAAGGTTTAGTTCTTTTTATTTATGATAACACACGTAGCATAATTACAAGGGATCCCTTTCAACTGCCACTTTCGACAACCACACATTTTCAAGCGTATGTCGACATGATATCCAGTCCTGTGATCATCAATCTCATATTCATCACCCGTGGTTTGGTAGATAACTAAATCTTTTGCATCAGCTCGACTCTTTTCAATCTCAGCTTGTGTTCTTTTTGTAAACTTCCCCTTCCATCTATTACCAGTTGTAAACCGTTTAGCATTGCATACCATAATTTGTCTTCTAATGTCCTCTAACATATCAAGCAATGGTTTTCGTTGAGCTTCTCTAATGGTTTTGTTGAAAGATTCAGATAAGTTGTTCGAGTTGTCAATAGTACAAGATTCAGCCCTAAAGAAAGCCCGAGACCATGTAGTAGATCTAGTGCATTGCAAAGATTCATATGCACCTGAGTTGTAGGTTTTTAACGCGTTTAGTTTGTCTTCAAAGTCTACTGTAGTATAGCTTCTTGATATTTTCCAAAACATGGCCTCCAACTCGTTATCTTAGTTAGTTTTTTTTTCTAGTGTGCAAGGATATGTCGAGCACACATTCGATGCTCAGCTTGTGGAAGCTCACATGCACAGCATTTACCAAACCCTAAAAAAATTAAATATGATCTTAGAAAGATAATCATAACTTAAAACAAGATAGAAATACTCATAAGATTCACCACAAACCTTTTTTTATTAATATTATAGTCATTTTGTCTCCTTGTCCAAGATCCAAGTCAGTTTGGATATGTTTGATGAACCATTCCCAGTTAGCATTGTTTTCAACATCAACTATAACCCATACGATAAGAAAAAATCATTTTATCTGCATCTCTACCAACTGCAGCTAACAATTGACCTCTTATATCCCATTTTAGAAAGACCCCATCTAGTCCAATAATTCGGCGACATGTATGTTTCCATGCTTCTCGTAGCGCTTCAAAGCATATATAAATTTAGTAAAACTTATGTCCATCTTGTAGTTGACATGGATGTGTAGGACATGGAAGTTTCTCAATATCCATTGTAGACCCTGGATTTGATATAAGGATTTAGTTGTCATAATCTCAAAGTCTACCAAATTGTGTTCCATGTGTCTTCCTTCTTTGCTCCACCAATCTTTTCTTTGCATGTTCACATTGAAACAATGTAACATTCAGATTGTAGTCTGACTTGATAGCATTCATCATCTCCTTTGGTGAACGTTTTGGGTTCAACCTAAGAGGTTCCTCAAACAGCTCGGCAACTGCAAGAATTTTTAACATCTCTGAGTAACCTGATTTATTGCAAAAATGTTCATGTGTATAGTCCTTAATCATCAGCTTGTTTCTTTACTTCTCAAATGAACAATAAACCCTCCAAGGACACTCTTTTGATGAAAAAATTGCCCTAAGATTCTTAACTGTTGACCTATATAGCTTTATATCATACTCGGTCTTCAAAGGATACTTAAGCAATGAATACTTGAAATCTGCTGCAGAATTAAAGGTTTTTCCTAAATGCAGAAGCTCATCTGGATCTATATATTGTGCATGAAATTGTATCGTATTGTCATTGTCTTCATACTCATCCTCCGAAGAATAAGAAATATAAGGAATTGTATCATCTTCAAATAAATCATCACTCTTATCTTCATCACTTACAATATCTTGTGCAATATCTCGAGAGAGTTCTTCTAGTTGTGATGCACCTTCTTCGACCATGTCATGGTGCTCTTCTTCATTCTCACCATCATTGTTTCTACCATGAATTTTAGAATCTAAACCTTCAACTTCGCCAGTCATGGGAAAACTATGAATATGTATCATTGAAAGCAAATTCAAATAATGGTTTAGTGAACTCAATTCATGAATTGAATAAGCCACTATAGTATCACAAAAGTGGAAGAATATGGAACTTACGCTTTGGTCGATCTTCTAATCTCCAAGTTTTGTCTCATATTATGCATCAAAGTAAGCTTACTCAGATTTAGGCATTTGAGTTTTTGGAAAGTTCAGAAAAAGACATAAAGGAGGCGTGACGAGGTAACAATGTAGGTTAACCAAAAAAAAATTTAGCCAAAAAATAGAAAATTTAGGATTTAATCAGATTCTTTCAAAAGCTCAATACTTATTATGCCAAATAAAAGTTAAAGCTTAATTATGCCAAAATTAAAGAATTGAGGATTTATTAATCCAAAAACCCTCATATCAAAAAACACGTTTGTGCAATAGATTTGAATAATATAAAGACTATAAAACCAGATGTATAACATGGTTAAACCCATAAAAATCATGGTATATCAATTATCTACCTAATTCACGATCTTAGATTGAGTTGAGATGGCGAAAGTTGATCTAATTTTCAGGAAAAAATAATACTTGTGAATAAAATGTCCTTATCTGGTGAAAGTTGATGTTAAATCATTTTGTGAACCTATCAAACTTGTTCTTAATACATGTTTAACCGCTTGAGGTCAACGACAATTCTTTAATCAGGTTATTAGACATAGTAATTAGAGGCACGACAATGTAAATTTATAAATATGGGTATTTGAGCTTTAGAATTGTGTCTCATTTATTCTCTGAATAATTATTTGTATTCACTATCTGATTTCCTGCGCATTTCCCCAATGCCTATCATTTTTCTTTCATAGTTTACATCGTTTTAGTTTATTATCGCTTTTAGTTATAACTACTTTTCAAAAACCCATAACTTTAATGTCTTCTAACTTAATCTGAACTTAACTTTGAAGTGCGTAACTAATCCTTGTGGATTTGATCCCGATCTTTACTATAGATTTGTCGTGCACTTGCTGTATTAAGGGTCCGACTGGTTTCCACACTACCACCCGCAAACGTAACATTTGCGGTTGGTAGTGATTGTTGTCATTTTGCAACAATCACAAAAACACTATAAATCGCTTCAAACTGCTCCAAACTTCTCAAAATAAAAAAGTGGCTCAAACTAGCATTTGCGGTGGCAGACGGTTGCAAGAGGGTAAATAACATAATTTTTTTGTTCAAAAAAATTATATTAACATAACAATATTTAATTAAATTTGAAAGTTTTAGAAAATATAATACTTAATATTATATTCTATTTTTATTATAATTTTTTAAATGTTTTTACTATAATTTTGATAAATTAATATATAAATACATATATATATATCCAAAAATATTTTTTATAATTTAATACTACGATTTTATAAATACAAATAAAAAAATATTATATATATTATATTAATATGCTTTTAATATTTTATAAGTCTATGAAATATAAATATTATTAATTTATTAATAAACTGATGTTAGTCAATCAGTCATAAGTATTTCGTAAAAACATCAATTTTTAACTGTTATACTAGTCGTATAAATCATCTAGTAACGCTTAAAACCCAACCCTACATTTACACCAGTCAGACCCTCTATTTAGAATTAAAACTATGAGTGATCACCACATCTTAGTTAGGTGGGCTGAATTCAGTTTATTTGATATGTCTTATTGAAAAATGTAATCCATTCCCAATAGTGAAATAGAAGATGAAAAAAATGGATATGCGCCCTAAAATGAATAACAGCCCAATCTATTATGTGACGCCCACGTGGCAGCTTAGTCCACATGTTATCGTGCCTCGGTTTCTGATTGGTCTTCAAAAACTCTCTGACGTCCGCTTCTTTCATCGTTTTTATAAAGAAGAAACACAAAAAGAGATTCAGATCATCGCCAAATGGACGCCATTGATTCCGTCGTCGATCCCCTCAGAGACTTCGCTAAGGATAGCATTCGTCTCGTTAAGCGTTGCCACAAGCCTGATCGCAAAGGTATTGAATTTTAAAAAATAATCTATTGATTCCGTTGGATCTTTAAATTGACCTACGCGATGCTTTTGATTTTGCGTTGTAGAGTTCACGAAAGTAGCTGTCCGTACGGCGATAGGGTTTTAGTGATGGGATTCGTCGGCTTCTTTGTGAAGCTTATCTTTATTCCCATCAACAACATCATCGTCGGCGCCACTTCGGTAATATTCTTTCTCTCTTTTTTTTTTTGTTCTCACATTAGTTTCGTCGATTTGTTTCAAATGTGTTGTATGTGTATGATGATTCGCCGAGAAGAAAGCTCTTTATGTTTAGTAAATCTGATATATATGAGTCTTAAGCACTTGAAATTCAATTATGTTGCATTCATATACAAGTTCAGAATCTGATGGTTGAGAGAGAAACTTGCTGCTTTTTTTTTTAGTGTATCATGATGTGAAAACTGTTGTTTTGATTTACTTTAAGAGCTACTCTCCTAAGTCTTTGTTTGGTGTGTTTGCAGGAAGCAAAGCACATAATGGGAGAAGCGCAAAAACTAGTTTTGAGAAAGGAAAATTAGAGCTTTGGTGTTTGAAGAAGTCGCATGTCAGTTCTGTGTTTTATGTAATCAGATTCCATTTGTTTCTATGTTTCTTTTTAGTTTTTTTTTTCCTTGTAGTTTGTTCACAACTGAAAAATCGGACACACAGCTCTGCCTGTCTCTCCTTTACACCCAAACCTCGACCATAGTCTCTGAGTTGGTTAGAAAGGCATGCTCGTGAACACTTCTTTTCTTTTTGCGAAAGGTTTCTTATTTAAAACAAAGAAAATAAGAGATGTTACAGTCCGTTTTAGGTGGGCAGTGTTTTGGAGGCATTTAGCCCAGTTAAAGCAGCTGAACCCGAACTAAGCAGAGAAGGTCAACGCACTGATCGGTGGTAGGATGAAGGGGACCGAGAGGTAGAGATGGGACTAAGCAAAAGGCAAAAGTACTGTATCAAAGGTAGAGAACAACACACTGGTCATTTTAGAAGCTAGCAGAGAGTTGGATTCCTTAAATCTATAGATACGATTTCGAATTTTGGAGTCAACAACCAGATAACTGATTCTCCTGATTGAAATTGATTATGGTGGAGGCGGATTGTTCCTTTCTGGCCAGAGGTTGTTGGTCGTTGCTTACCATACCAACAGTGTAAGTCTTCTAGTGTGTCTAAGGTTCACATTAAGCTTTCTAATGTTTCATCCTATGATCGAATAGTAGTGAGCCTACAACAAGAAGCAATGGTGCGCCAAAGTCACATTTGGTGGAACACAGTTTTGTCATACTGACTTTTTCGAATTTTCCAGTGGCATTTCCAGCGAAACCTGTGGTCTTCATGGCCATATTAATAGCTCGTTGATTTTTACGAGTACTATAATCTGGTATACTTACATGTCAAAAACTAAGTTGAATTGAATGAGAAATGAGGGTTTGAAGTGGGACACCTGAAATGAAAATCAGTGTGGAAATTTGTTTGTATTAAACTTGACAAATCTCCCACATCGGTCAGGAGAACCAATTCTCGCTTGAAATGAAAATCAGTGTGGAAATTTGTTTGTATTAAACTTGACAAATCTCCCACATCGGTCAGGAGAACCAATTCTCGCTTATATATATATATGTCCTCATTCTAGCTTTTGTTCAAATGTTTCAAGGAGAGAGGAGCTAAGTCTCCCGTGGGCTGAGCCGCGGCCAAGGCCTATGAGGATGTGGCCCTATTGCTACTACACGATGTTAAACAAAAAATTAGTTTAAATTTTTTTGAGAATTTCGGGGCTGTTACACCCATCTTCCACGTTTCTTGAGTCGAACAATTTTTGGAACAACTCGAGCACAATATCTAAGAGCATAAAAGATTTTAGTCCCCTTTTCTTATATATACAAGTCGCCTCTCTTTTCATGATATATGTTTTTCTTAAATCTATTTTCTCTAGCATACAATTTGTAAAGGTAAATGTATGGTTCGAGAGTGTTTTGTAACATTGTATTTTGTAGAGACTGTTTACCATGAATACCAACGTGAAGATCTATCATGGCTTAATCCTAAGACCATCTCCATTGCAGAGATCAAAAGAAGAATCCTTCAAAATAAATAATTTTATAATAATGGGACCCATAGCTTTTTCATGAACTCGGTCACTAAACTTTCAATTTAAGGGGCAAGTCTTACTGAATATCGCGACGTGGCAGCCTGCTATTCCTCAACTTTTTTGTTTTTTTTAATTTGGACGGAAAAAAAAAGTAAAATTTTTTTTTGGAAATCGAGCTTTTCACTAGTTCGGGAGTGGAGATGGTCTAAGATTTCTAATTCTTTTGTGATTTGTCGCACTTACACTTACAGAGCGAATTTAAAGTGTTAAGGAAATAGATCATATATTGACTTCTTAATCTTGTTTACGAAACATATTCATATTGTCTTTCATTTCATCTACTTATTATCACTTTATATTTACTTGTTTATTTTAATTTGTTTTTCCTGCTCCTAAGTCTTAACCCTTTAATTTTTTTAGCCTATAGTTTGAATCGGATTGAAACAGAAAAAGTTTTATAAAACAATTTTCAAAAGATTTATGGATGTTTTTATTTAATATAAAAACGACTTTTGTGATTTGCTTTCAAATATATCTGCGAAACGTTTGTTCTTTTTTTAATAACGGTTTTGTGATACTCTAGAATTTCCACAAAACGTTTGCTGGAACCTATCTTAAACGTTTCTAAAAACAATTTGTTCCAGCAATGTTTTCATAAGTGAGTTTGTGAAACAATCTAAAAGCCTACACAAAAGATTTCAGCGCACGTTTCTGAGCGAGTTTTCAAAACGTCTTAAGAATTCAGTTGATACTATACTCTGTTTGGGAATGCTCTTTAGCGAGCTTCCGAAAATACAAAAAGTTGATATGATTTATACTACAGTACCAACACAACTTTATGTTTTGAAATATAACTTATCATTTTCCATTTATAAGGATCTAGTCCTAACAATAACCACGTTTTCATAAATCGCTACATCTTGAGAATTCAATACTTAGTTTATATAGTAGTTTATTATTTAAAACTATATAAGACTATAGTCACATAAATAGGTAATTAAAGTTAACTATATATATAATTAATTACGCTTACTATTTTTATTATGTTAATTATTGGTCGTACATGTAAATATGATTAACAAAACTGTGAAAAAGAGAGACGACCACTTTTATAAGGACATAACAGTTTTTTTGGAGTCGATTAATTAGTATAGCTCATATTAATAACATTATCAAATAGAATTGTATATTAGAAATAGATATGTTAATTTAGTTGACATCTAAATCTGCTTTTAATGATCATATGTATCTTATATTTAAATCATAAACATAACATCATAAATGATCATATAAGCATAAATATTCCACTTTAAGAAGTATACAAATGAAAATATAAATGAAAAATGAAATATGATAAAGAATATAGTAAACAATTAATGAAATTGTCAAATGATTTACAGGTACTATATTACAAATGTCTAAAACTAGGAAATAACATAGAAATCTATGAGAGACGTAATTGAAGAGATGGACGAAGAAGAGCTTGATAGACATCACATCACCGTAGTGAAGTTTAGTCTAGAGGAAGCGACAACAAATGATCTTGCGGCGGTGGTGGTTAATGCATCAGCAGTGGTAGATATAGTGGAGTTCGTGGCGGTTACAAGAGATAATTTGGAATTACAAAAAAAAAGATTATGGATCTGGTAAGTGGTGGTCATGGCAGATGTGTGGTGGTGACTGTAGGGTGGTGGCTATGGAGGAAACAATGGCCGTGGTTGTGGAAGAAGCAATATTCGTGGATATAGAGGAGGTGATACTCTTTCGTAGCGGGGATGGTGGTCGCCATAGTGATGATCTTTTTTGATGTAAAGACTAACGATAATGAATGTGGCTATGAAGTAGATGATAATAGTTAAGGAATAAGAGAGTTCTATATACCAAAAATAAACTAACAGAAAAAAATATAATTAAGAACGGTAATATAATATATATTATAGGAATATTAGAAGTTTCTAGTTATAGTTTCTTTGATAGATATTGAGTCCAGTTTTTCTATTATAAAAACTGATTTCTATTTAAAATTAGAATTATGGGAAAAACAATGAGTGGTCAACCAAAAAATTGGGAAAAGCAGTGAAAGAAAAAAAATTAAATAATATCAATACCATTAAAACAGGATCATTCCAAAATTATAGACTTAATGAAATTTTAAATTTTTCCAATTATGCCATTACTATTTGTCTAACAATTACAGATTCATTAATGGCAAATCAGTAATTTTTTTTTGGGCTTAAATTATCCATTTTCATTGGGCTTAATCAACTTTGATAGATACAGATCCACTAAAAAAATTGAAGATGAAGATCCACCAAAAATCCGATTATAGTCAAAAGAAAAAACAATGAATAATAGTTTCAACAACAACACATATAAAAAATTAAAAATTTGATAAAAATATACATATGTATAAATATAGATATGTAATAAAGTGAGATATATTAATAGATACAATCCCCCGCTTTGATGATATAGAAAACTTTATATCATTACAATACACAAAGAAAAAATCACAAAACCCTTAGAACTACATCTAATTAAAAAGCTTTATATCATAAAAAAAACAAAAAATTTACCCACGCTTTAAGCGCGGGTCAGAATCTAGTTATTTCTTAAAACTTATGCAATGATGAAAATGTGGGATTGGAGAAGTAAGAAGAAGACTCGTTTTCAAAGTTGGGTGTCTCCCAACCTAAAGTTGTTGGAGTGGCAGATGTCGTAATTTCATGTAAATAGAAGGATGATATCATAAAAAGATTATTAAGAAAAAGGTGGTGGGATAAACGCAGCTTTGGGCCATTGGAAGCATCGAATCTACATGCACTTCAGGCAAAGAGTACAAGACCAAATCTAATTCCTCACAACACGACGAACATGGCGAAAAGCAGTGTGGATATGGAAGACATTCAGACCGTCGATCTCATGTCTGAGCTCCTCCGTCGCATGAAGTGTGCCTCTAAACCTGACAAACGTCTCGTTTTCATCGGTAAATTCAATTGCCACTCTAATCATCTCCTTGTTCGTCTCGATCTCTAAGAATTTTGATGTTCTTAGGAAACAATAATTTTTTAGAGATGAGTAGGTTGTCTGATTCTCGTTTATTGCTTTGCCACTGTCATTAATTAATTTAATTCGTATCTAATGATCATATGATGATTACAATTCTTGAAAGTGACGCTCATAGTTTGCAAACTTGGTCGGAAAATGAACATAAGTGTACTTTCATGTCTGTATTTTTTCATGTGTTATTCAATAGAAAGGAACAGTTTTTTTTTTGGCTCTAGGCTCTTTTCTTCTCCTGGTCTAGAGATCATGATTATGTTTGTAGCTTTTGTGAGGAAGTTAACCGGAGAGGGTTATGGTTGGATTGTTAGGTCCACCTGGTTCAGGAAAAGGTACACAGTCTCCGGTCATAAAGGATGAGTTCTGCTTGTGTCATTTGTCTACCGGTGACATGCTTAGAGCTGCTGTTGCTGCTAAGTCCCCTCTTGGTGTTAAGGCAAAGGAAGCTATGGACAAGGTAACCAAAAAAAAAAAATCATCATTATGTTAGGTGTTATTTTGGATTGAATCATATCTACTTGTTTGTTCCAGGGAGAGCTTGTTTCTGATGACTTGGTTGTTGGAATCATGGATGAAGCAATGAACAGACCCAAATGTCAGAAAGGTTTCATTCTTGATGGGTTCCCTAGGACTGTCACACAAGCTGAGAAGGTGTCTCATTTTTCTTTCATGAGCGTTTATGTTCTTGTATATATTCTGATTCTGAATTTGTTTTATTTCTTTCATAAAGCTTGATGAGATGCTTAATAGAAGGGGAGCTCAGATTGACAAAGTGCTTAATTTTGCAATCGATGATTCGGTTCTTGAAGAAAGAATTACTGGAAGGTGGATTCACCCTTCTAGTGGAAGGAGCTACCACACTAAATTCGCACCTCCTAAAGTTCCTGGAGTCGACGATGTAATCTTTCTCATTTATCAAATCCCTTAACGTTTGATTAGCAAATTGCTGCAAACATAAGTGATCTTTATGTTGTTTAGGTCACTGGAGAGCCATTGATTCAACGTAAAGATGACAATGCGGATGTTCTCAGGTCAAGGCTGGATGCATTCCACAAGCAGACGCAACCGGTATGTTCCCTTAAAAAGTATTTGAACTTGAGAGGAGTATTGGAATTTTGATTTGTTGTTGCTGTTGCTACAGTAATTGACTACTACGCGAAGAAGGGGAATCTGGTGAACATACCAGCAGAGAAGGCTCCGGAAGAGGTTACCAAAGTGGTGAAGAAGGTTGTGTCTACATGAAAACTGTAATAAAAATTGAGTTTAAGATCTCTCTTTATGCCTTCTTTTGTTATCTTTTTGAATAACTCTCCTGAGGTTTCTGTTCCCCTGGACTGTCTGTACTTGAGAGCAAACATTTTGCTGCAGCTTTTGTGCAGTGTTTTCACTAAGGTCATTGTTTTTTACTGTCAATTGTCAGATGAGTAGAAAAAATCAAAAAGACATAAGAGTTTAATAAGGATTTTGTGAGATAAACCAAAGCGTCTTTTTTATTTATTGTAAACACCAGTTCTAAAACAAATGATAAGATTATCTCTAGTTCAAACTTAACTAAGCAATGAAGATTAAGAAGCTCTCGATCGTGTTTCAGAAAAAAAAAGAAGCTCTCAATCATCGACAGTGATTTGAAGTGTTCTGTATGAATGCTTCACAACGTCCGCAACTCACATCTCACGGATGCTATGCATCGACCTGTGGATCTCCGACATCAACCATCCTTATCCTTGCGAGGATTAGACCAATGGTTGATCTACAACTGTTGGAGAGGAATTCAGCATCCCTCCACAAGGCTCATCAAATAACAGGGTCCAGCCCATCGACCTTGACGACCAACCCAAGACGGCTCGGCTAGTAAGTCGATCGGTCCGTAAGAATATCAATCGATGAAGTCTCGTGATATGCTGGGCCGTATCGGCAAAGCGGAGCTTCACCAGGCTAAGAGGCCCACCAAGCACGAACATGGGCCTGGGCCTCTAGGGCGAACCAACTTTAGGGCGAACGAAAGACAGGCGAGAAGACACTATAAAGGGAGGAGACAGAGAAGAGAAGAGGGGGGTCCGCAAATAGACACTAGACCTCTAACGGTAAGATTGAGAGCAAACTATCAATCGACCTTCCTTGTAACCTTGTCGGTGCTTTCAACAAAGCTCCGACCTCTTTTCTTTTCATAGATCTCCTTGTAATCTTGTTCGTTCTTATTACTGATCAATAAAACGCCTTCGAAGTTCCCACAAATCGAGTTTAGTTCTTGTCAATCGACCCAAACCAAACTCAGATTCAACAACAACCATATCATTATTACGCAACACAAAATTCTTCATGCCAATCATACTATGTTTAACGTCTCTGAATACAAAGGAAGTTAAGCATTAGTTGATTTGCATTGTGTTAATGTCTGTTTCTTTATATTTTGAGTAAAAATAGAGGAATGTTATTTCTTTCCAAAATAAAATAACACAAGAGAAATAAAAATGGATTGGAGTAGGTTTGAATATAAATGGGAAAAATAGTCTATTTGAACATGAACTTTACACGTTGTGCCTATTCCTTCCCGAACACTATAATAGTACGTACTCCATACTGAACTAATCAAAAATTCAAAAATACTACATGAAGTTTATGTGTCATACATTTTCATTCCCGAACTTTATAGTAGTGCATATTCCATACTAAACTAAGCAAAATTAAAGAAAATATTAAAGTTTATATATATAGAAGCACGACTTTTAGAATTCATATAATATTTTGAATTTTTTTAGTTCAGTATGAAATATGCACTACTATAAAGTTTGAGAATGAAAAGGCACGATTTGTAAAGTTGATGTAGTATTTTTGAGTTTTTGTTTAATTCAGTATGGAATACGTACTACTTAAAAGTTCGAGAAGGAATACGCTCGACCCATAAAAGTTCATGTTGAAATAAACCCCTTCCCAATATAAATGTTATTAGAGAGTAAAATATAGAAATGAATTGGTGAGTATATGAAACCTGGTATGTTTGTATGTAGGGTTCAGAATGGATGGAAAAGATAGAAAAACTGGAACTAGAGCTTCAGCAATGTTACAAAGCTTAATCACAATGGGCCCGTTTGTTTCACCATCCAGATGAGTCATCTAGATGAAGATGAGAGTTTTGTTTGTTTAGACACTAAAAGTACAACTCATCTAAATGGTTCATCTGGATGACTTCAAAATTTTAGGTTTAATTTCAAAGTCTATCCAGCTTAATCAATTTGGATCATCTAGATGGAGATGGTTCTATCAAAATGGTATAAAGTCTATTATACCCCTTATATAATTTACGAATTATAAGCTTAAATCTAATATCATTTTGTCAGTCACAAAATGACAAAACCACATTTTCAAACTAAAAAAACGAATTTCTCGCCAAAACCGCGAAACGCATTTTCCCGCCAAAAACAGAATAACACATTTTCAGCCAAAACATCGAAAACACATTTTCCCCCAAAATCGTTAAAACTCGTTTTTCTGCCAAAACCGCAAAAACGCGTTTTCCCGCCAAAGTCGCAAAACATGTTTCTTTGCCAAAATTGTGAATATGTAGCTTTCCGCTAAATCACAAAATTTTATTTCCTCTAAAATCATATTTTCATAATTATATTTAAGTAATTAATAAAAATTAATATAGTAAAACAAATATATATATTAAATCTAAACAAGGGTATATGAGTAATTTGTGTAATAAATTTATCTAGACGGTGATGGAGATAAAGAAACAAACATAAGTCCATTTAGATTATTCATTTAGATGATCCATCTGGATGGACAAACAAACATTCTTAGTAATATATGGATGGATCATTTGGAAATAACAAATCCCATACAATGACAGATGATGAAACAAACAGCTCCAATGTCTAAAAAACTCGTGACTGAAGTAGCTGAATCCATAACTTCAAAGGCTTCTTTGCAAGACAAGAAGTTATTGATTAATGACTTGGAGAAGGACTTATCCCATACAAGGTAACAATGGTTAAACTTTGAGTGACTGTAAGGAACTAATTTAGTTGTGTGCACTTTCTTAAGACTAGAGTTGCATTGTAGGGAGAGCACACACGATTACAGGAAGAGATATAGGAAAATACCAAGACGCTGGATAACTTATTGCTGAATACAAGCAAGTCCGATCACGGCTGGAGGAGATGACAGATAGAGCATAAAAAGAAGAGTTTGAGAACAAAATGTTAATTGATCGGTGGATGTTTCAGAAGATGCATGATACAGAACGTAGTAACGAGGCAAATGCTCTCTATGAAGAAATGCTAGCTAAGCTTGGGGCCAATAAGTTTGGAGAATCTTGCCAAGCAGCACGTTGATGCCGCAGTACCGGTCCTGAGATACAATAGACCACAAGCAATTTTTTTAAAATTGGCCACTTATAAAAATTTTGTAGATAAAAAAATTTTAAAAAGGCTGATTTATGCAAAAAAAAATGTTAGGGCCGGAAGCTGGTGCTTGTAATGCTTCCCCTCAGGGCCGCCACCTTGATGGAACCGATGACTTTGTTGAGTCAAACATTTCGTCAACATGTGTCCACCGTATCCATGCTCACGAAGGTGGCTGTGATTTGATACTCTTTCAGTATAACTCTCGTAGTACTCTGTTCACCGGTGGGCAAGACCGATAATGTGGGACACCAATAGTGGGTCTCTAATCAAAAGCTTACACGGTGCCGTTGGGAATATACTTTATCTAGCCATAACCCCGACAATAGATTCTGATTGCAGCAAGCAGCTCCAAAAATTTGTTTGTGTGGGATATTAACTCTGGTAGGGTACGTCATACAACACAAGCCACACAGATAAAGTTTTTGTGCTGTGGATGTAAGCAAGTTTTCAAGCCGACATGTTGTTAGTGCAGCTTATAAACATACCATGGGATAGAAACATTTCAAAAAATTGTTCGACTAAGTTTGAAAGTGAAATTGTTCGGTTAGATACAATTTGGTTATTCACTAAACCGAACAATTTATTAAAGTTGTATCTAACATATTCCACTTATGACAGTACCATGAAATTCCACGTAGCTCAACATCATTGATTTTTATTAAGTTTGTAGATGATTTTAAGTGAAATAAGAATTTACTATATTTTTGTTAAACCATTTTCAATCTCATTTAATACTAAAAACTATAAAACTTGATTTTTTAAACTAAGAAATTTCATTCAAACTCTATTAAATGACTAAAAATAAGAGGTCTTGGCGTTAAACCCATAGAAAAAGCAGACAAAATAAATTGTTGTAGGTTCATTTAATAGATTCTTTAATGAGAATCATCTCTTTCAGTTTGATGAATCAGAGTATACTTGATCATAAAAGGACCACACTGGGCAGCTGAAAGAAACTGTAACGACCCAATTCATGAAATGTTGGTTTGGTTTGGTTTGGTTGTATATTATTTTTTCCTTGAACCAAACCATTATTTTGCCATACATACATCTAATATCTAATCTATACTATATAAAAGTTGAGGCTATAAGCCATTGAAGGTGTCCACATAGGATGTTAAACGACCAATCATATTATGACAACTTACTTTTTAAATTTACTATTTTTAAAAATGTTAATATTATCAAAATCGTTTATTTCAGAATAAAATATAAATCAATATCAAATATGGTAAGATTACAAAAATAAAAACATTATATATAATTTAACTTAATATATTATATATTTCGAAAATAATCATAAAATAACTAAAAATAGTGATACTTATTTTGAAAACGTAATAATTTTCAACAATTTTAGCTATATAAATTCAAAACATGTGATTTTTAAAGTTTATGCTATATGCTATTGAAAATATTCACAAATTACATTTACTGTATATAATTTGATGCTATAAATCATTAAAAATTTTCTATACTATATAAAAGTTGAGGATATAAACCATTAAAAGTAACACATATGATTTAAAACAACCAATTATATTATGAAAAAATACTTTTTTAATTCGCTATTTCTAAAAAAACATTACCAAAATCGTTTATTTTAAATAAAATATAAATATATATCAAATATGGTAAACTTACAAAAATAAAAACATTATATAAAATTTAACTTATAGATTTTCGAAAACAATCATAAAATGACTAACAAAAATGATAAATATTTTTAAAATGCAATAATTTCCAACAATTTTAACTATATAAATTTAGAACATGTAAGTTTAGGTTATATGCTAATGAAAATATTCACAAATACTATACATAATTTGATGCTATTAATCATTAAAAGTGTTTTATACTATATAAAAGTTGAAGATATGAACCATTGAGAGTGTCTATATAGAATTTTAAACAATCAATCATATTATGACAAATTAATTTTTAACTTACTATTTTTAAAAATATCAATATTACCAAAATCGTTCATTTCAAATAAAATATGGTAAACTTACAATAAAAAATTCTATATAATTTAACTTAATATACTATATATTTTCGAAAATAATCATAAAAATAACTAACAACAATGAAAATTATTTTTAAAATGAAATAGGTTCCAACAATTTTAACTATATACATTTAAAATGTGGTTTTAAAGTTTAGGTTATATGAAATATTCAAAAATTACATTTACTATATATAATTTGATGCTATAAATTATTAAGAGTGTTCTATACTATATAAAAGCTGAGGATGTAAGCTATTAAAGGTATCTACATAAGATCTAAAATAGCTATATCTCTATTTCTAAAAATGTCAATATTATCAAAATCATTTATTTTAAAATAAAATAAAAATCAATATCAAATATGGTAAACTTAAAAAAAATAAAAATATTATATATAATTTAACTTAATATATTATAGATTTTCGAAAATAATCATAAACATAGCTAACAAGAATGATAATTAAAACTAAAATACAATAGTTTAAAATTTTTTAACTATATAGATTTTTTACATGTAATTTTTAAAGTTTAGGTTATATGCTATTCAAAATATACAAAAATTCCATTTACTATATATAATTTGATGCTATAAATCATTAAGAGTGTTCACATACTATTTAAAAGCACCAAAAACTATAAATCATTATTTTATGGGAGAATTTCAAGTTTACCATTTTTGTTGTACCACTTCTTTCATTATAAAGATATTTTCAAAAATACCACTCTTTTAAGAGATAATTGTTTTAAAAATTAATTAGAATTCTAAATTTTACATTCATAAACCCTACCTCCACCCTACCCCACCCCTCAACTTTAAACCCTAAATCTCAGATTAATTACCCAAGGGTTATAAGTGTATTTTTTCTTCTTACAAAACACGGATAAAAGTGATTAAGGTATTTTTGAAAAGTTGTACAAGGAAAGTGGTATTTTTGACAATTTCTCTTATTTTATTATTATTTAAAAAATTTGAAGATTTAAAAAAATATATTATCTTAAAATAATATGGAAATCAATATTAGTTCAATAAACAAAAAGAATAATAACAAAAACAATTAGTTCGATCTATAAATTAAATAGTTGGAAGAATAACATTAAATTAACTAGCGAAAATATTTTGGGAAATTGTCAAAAATATCACTTTTCTTGTACCACTTTTCACTTTTAGCTTAATCACTTTTACCCTTATTTTTTAAGAGAAAAAAACACACTTATAACCCTTGGGTTAATTAATCTAAGAGGTAGGGTTTAGAGTTGAGGGGTGGGATAGAGTTTAGGAATGTAAAATGTAAGATTTTAATTAATTTTTATAAAAATTGCCTCACAAAAAATGGTATTTATGAAAATGTCTCTTTAATGAATGTAAAATTGAAAAGTGATACAAAAAATGGTATTTTTAAAAAGTTTCCCAATATTTTAAAGAATACAAAACTTTTGAATAAAGAAAGTATGAATCTAAAAATACATGATTTCAAAATATAGTTATATATTATTTAAATTGATTACATAGAATTTACATAAAACATTAATAATATACCAGACGAGCATCCCAATTTCACATTAACAAAATATATGAAAACAGAAAAATATCCCAATAAATTTACAAGAAATTCGTTAAAATTTAATACTATTTAAAAACAATAATGAAATATAGTATAGTCTCGGTGAAAACATAAAACAAATATATGGAGAATATTCATTATACTTTAGTCAATTGGAAACTATATTATCTAAGAATAGTAATCAATAAACTAAAAACAATTTGACACATTTCTAACAATTAAGGAAAATATATATGTGAACTAATAAAACAACATAGTTCCAACATTAATTTATAATATAACTAAATCAAGTAGATATATATCTAATATTAGAAATTTTATATATTATTATTTTAACAAAAGTTATTATTTACTTTTAGTTAAAATTCTATAAATTTATTTTCATTTTTCTTATATCTAAAAAACTTTAACACTATTTAAATTCTTCAAAATGTTTATTAGGATTCAAACTTAAATATTATACTATCAGAGATGCATTTGGAAAATAAATAAGAGTATTTCAAATACATATATGTACACGATAAGTATATAATAATTATACTCTCATGTAAACATTTGGTAAATACAAAACAAGGTTAGATATTGTGCACATGGGACAATATTTTATAGGGGAATTTTCAAAAAATACCACTTTCTTTGTACCACTTTTCATTTTTACTTTCATTAAAGAGACATTTTCAAAAATACCACTTTTTTAAAGAGTAAATTTTTTAAAAATTAATTAGAATTCTAAATTTTACATTCCTAAACTCTACCCCCACCCAACACCACCCCTTAATTCTAAACTCTAAGTTTTAGATTAATTAACCCAAGAGTTATAATCGTATTTTTTTCTCTTAAAAAACAAAGATAAAAGTGATTAAAGTATTTTTGAAAAGTGGTACAAGGAAAGTGGTATTTTTGAAAATTTCTCTATTTTATACCACTCAAATAAAAAATAAAAATACAAAATAAAAATGTAGAAATAGTTAATATGCATAGAATATTATATATATATATATATATATATATTTTTTAAATTATAATTAATAAACAATATAAATATGTTTATAAATGGGGAATTTTTGAAAATACCACTTTCCTTGTACCACTTTTCACTTTTACCTTCATTAAAGAGACGTTTTCAAAAATACCACTTTTTAAGGGTCAAATTTTTTAAAAAATTAATTAGAATCATAAATTTTAAATTCCTAAACCCTACTTCCACCCTACACCACTTCTTAACTCTAAACCCTAAGTCTTAAATTAATTAACCCAAGGGTTATAAGTGTGTTTTTTCCTCTTAAAAAACAAGGGTAAAAGTGATTAAGGTATTTTTGAAAAGTGGTACAAGGAAAGTGTTATTTTGATAATTTCTCTTTATAAATACACTTATTCATTTACATATACAAACAAGAAATATTCAAATAATAGTTATTTAAAAATATAATTTTATGTAACTTAAATAAAATAATAATGAATCATTTTTGAAGATAAATTCATAAAAAATCTATATAACAATATATATTTTATTATTATAAAATTAAAATAAAATAAAACTAATTATTCATAAACTCGCGCGTACCGCGAGTTGAAAATCTAGTATTATAAAAGAGTGTTTACTTTACTCCTAGGCCATCCACATCAGATTTCATGTCACTAAGTTAGAGTTTGTGGTGACGACACGTGTCACGGTTAATTAAAACTTAATATTTTATTCATTTTTGAGTTTAATAGATTTTATGTATCTATTACGACCCAAATGCATTTTCAGACCTTCTCCACAAAACTGTATACGAAACCTAGGGAAAGTGGCCGTCGTGCAACAATTTCCGCTCAGTCAACGGCCAATAGAAAACCAAAGATTTCACCTGTAACGAACAATTTCGATCAATGTCAGTTGGAAACTGAATAGACTTCTTTAATATGGCGTCGCTACGAAAATTAACTTGGTTCATGCATCTTCATTAATATTCACATCTAATATTATAAAAGAGTGTTTACTTTTCTCCTAGGCCATCCACATCAGATTCCATGTCACTAAGTTAGAGTTTGTGGTGACGACACGTGTCACGGTTAATTAAAACTTAATATTTTATTAATTCTTGAGTTTAATAGATTTTATGTGTTTACTACGACCCAAATGAATCTTGAGATCTTCTCCACAAAATTATATACGAAACCTAGGGAAAGTGGCCGTCGTGCAACAATTCCCGCTCAGTCAACGGCCAATAAAAAACCAAAGGTTTCACCTGTAACGAACAATTTCGATCAATGTCACTTGGAAACTGAATAGACTTCTTTAATATGGCGTCGCTACGAAAATTAAATTGGTTCATGCATCTTCATTAATATTCGCATTAATACATATTCTCTACTTCTCACACGATCTCACATTCAATGAATCCTTTCATTCATTCTTTTATGTCAATCCTCCATTATAAATATAAAAGTCGTTTTCCAGCAAAATCATTAGTTTATTTTTCTTAATAAACAACACAAAAGGAGGATGAAAATAGATTTTTTAAGCCAATGGTTGTGCTTAAACGGATTATGACAAAAGAAATAAGAAGAGAAACAGAATAAACAGAGAAGAAGAAAAATGAAGAAGATGATAGAAGAGTGAAGATAACTTTTTAGTGAACCTTAAAAAATATCTATTTATTTTTAACTCATAATAATTTCTTAACATTTTGGTGTTGATTTTTCATTACTATATCTCCCTAGAAGGTTGGTGGCCCTCATCTCAAGGATACAACAATTAGTGCATATACTTATGGATATAGAACCATGTGTGAATATGCATGATTGTGATTTGTGAGTATATTTCAATTACATTTTTTCCAAATCGACTATTGGACTGTGAATTTTATTTAACTTGGTTGCTTCTGTGTCTCCAAAATGGGATGAGTTATGATATATACGTAGAATGCATTTTTCTTATTATACTGGGAGGAGACGCAGCCAGGATTGAAGCGAGCTCGACCGCAATCAGCCTTCAGATCAAGTTGTCTCAATGCACCACCACGAGATCTCTCGGCCACTACAAACTCTGTCTTCCTCGACATACTCCTCCGTGGAAGCTCCGGAATAGCCGTCGGGAGTCGTCGTCGCGGCCATCTTCAGATCGAGAAGTTCAGAACTCCAATGGCTGATTTTTACTTATTTTCACACGTGGTCCCTAAACTTTTATTAACTTTCAATTTAACTCTGAACTTTAGGAATTACAAAAATGTCCTCTCAGATCAACCCCAACTTTTTCAAATGGACACTCCAGACCTCCCCGTAATTATCGGATGGTCTCTGATCTTTGTATTGCTTTAATTTGGACCCCAAACTTCATAAACTGCAAAAAGTGAAATTATAATATAAAGAGAAATTATAAATTTATAGATGTAGATATAAAGAGAAATGATTATACAAATTTAGAAATTTGCATTTAAAAATATAAAAAGTAGTATATTATTAACCCGAACAAAATAAAGACGCGGCAATAAAACAAAAAAAAATTACATGAATTACGATAAAAGCAAAACATCAGTTCTAACACGTAAACAATTTAAAAAGCATTTATAATTACTGGATCAGAGCTAAAAGAAAAAGAAAAACCAATGTAGAAAGAATATTTGGATATATTTGCGCTAATATTACATGTTATAAATAAAATTAAACAAACACTAATATCATATGAATAAACAACCGTATATTTAAAAAACCCAAAATCATTAAAATATATTCGTAACTTTTTGTTAAGAAAAAAAAATACAAATGTTCATAATATAAATATAAGATATTCCGCGCGTAGCGCAGACCGACCCTAGTAACTATATATACTCTTGTATCTCCCTCTTCGTGAAAGAAACTTGAGCCACCTCCATCAACCTTAGACTAAGACGACTAGTGTTCACCACCACAAGAGACGGATCCACTTGTATAGAAGTGGGGTCAGCTGATATACCTTAAAATATATAAATTTGGTTTGTTAAGAATCATACAATAGAATTCGCAAGCTCTTGTGGTGTTTTCACTTTGGCTTACATCCCTAAACCAGAGATCCACCCAATTTTTATTACTTTTCATTTAGAAATTAAACCCATTTAAATTTGACCCATGTCTAAAATAATCTTTGGTCCGATACTGACCACCACTCATCATAACTCGATGCCACGGAGCCGTACATAACACCAGATCATCCATCTCACTGAAGAGAAACGCCAGAGCCACTGAGTCTCCGCTAAAAGTGTTTCTGTTTTAAGTATACTAGATTTGGACTTCGTTTAGATCAATTCTAAAACAATGTTTCTGTTTAATACTATACTAGAGTTTGATTCGCACGTTTCGATTTAAATTAACTATATAGATATTTTAAAACATAATGGTTACACTTACATGACAATGTAACATGGCTAGAGATTTAAACTTGAAATTTTTAGTTTGTGCTCGGTTTAGAAAATTGCAGGTTCAACTTATATATTTGTTTAAATTATATATTAAAATACTCAATATATATTAACGTTTAACTTTGTAACATATAACAAATTATGTACAACTACATGTTTTATTACCAAATTCTAATTATTTATTTCATGCTAAAAGAATTAATAAGATTCATACTAGTGAATACTAATTCTTTAATTGTAAATCGTCTATCAACTAGCAAAATATGTATCAGATAATAACTCACATAGTGATGTTTATAAGAATATATCAACTAATAGATTATGTATATAACCATTTTACAATTTATTAACCGTTACAATTTGTGGTTTTTTTTGTTTGTAACAGCTAATAAAATATATATATATATCCCATAATGAAATAAAACTAAAAACTCTAGCGGAACAGTTTTCTCCGACTTTCTCCGAGAAAGATAAACCCTAGCTAATATTAAGAATCATTGTTTTCACTGTATTTTGATGACAATAACTTAAGAATAAAAGAGGAAATAGACACAATGTCTAAAAAGAAATTGTTTTGTTCATTATTTTAGGGGATCAGTCGAATTGTAGACCCAAAAGGGTGTTTAAAAAAAATGGAAATTTCTAACACATCAAGCCTCCTCGATTACCACACGTTGCTTGTCCTGGTCGAGGAAATCAGATGGTACCAGAGGCTCCTGATACAGCTACATATCAAGGGAGTGTAGGGAGATAGGGGTAAAATTGGAAAGATTTTGGATTTTTCATTTGAGGTGTAGATGCTTAAATATAGTGGTGATTAAGAGCATAGAAACCGACTGTCATAAATTAAAAGGAGAATTTGCTGAATAGCTAAAATTAGAAGAGATATTAAGTGGAAACAGAGTCATAGTTACAAGAATCAAAGATCTGATCGGAAGAGAAAAGTAAAATGAAATAAAAGAGAGAAAATAAAAAACGGTTGAATAGGTAATTTTAAAAGATATTTTGACAAATAAGATAGAAAATATGTTGAATATCATAGTCAACTTATTTTTTAGCTAAAAACTGAATTATAATTTTTTTGGTAGTCATACAGTTCAATTTCCTATTAAAGGGTTTTTAGTCAATAACCAATTATAAGATTATAAGTAATCTACCAACCGAAAGTATTTATGGATTTAAATGAACAATGAGAATGTATGTGCATATGTAATTTTCTCCCTATGACAGTTTTTTCATTTTTGATACAAGGTATGTGTTAAACTAATATACATAGTTCGACTTCTTTCAAAAAAATTAGTTAAAAATATTGAGAGTGAAAGATTAGCTGTCAAGTATAATTTTAGTACTAGAATTGATTGGTTCAAATCCAAAATAAACTTAGCACATTAGAAAAAATAAAAAGAACATTACAGAAAATAATTTTCCTCAAATTCTGAAATAAGCCAAATTATATCATGAATTAGACATTGACACTGCCCCAAATTTAAATTGACCTTATTATACAAGGAATCAAAGGTTTGATTTTTAATTATAAAAATATTAAGAATAAGAATGTTTTTCTATACTAAATAGGATAACACACAAATGCTGGAAAGGTTAAGAGCAAAAAATAAAGGAGAATCAATATGTTTAGATAATTATTATTTTTTGATAAATTGAATAGAATTACCTTCATTTTTTATTGACAACTATAGTTTATTATTAAATATTATTCCACATATAAATTTCATTAAAAAATTTATACTGTTAATAAATAAATTTCATATATTTTTTGAATCGAACAACCAAAAGAATACGATACGTACGTGGCTCATGTTAGTTGTGTGAACTAGATAACTCATCTCTTGAATTTATTGTTATATAATTGAAAATTTATGATTGCAAACTTGAATACAATTTATTTATGCAGAATATGATAGTATAATAGTCCACATTGAATAGAATTAAAATTGAAATGCACTTTTTATTTGCCTAAAATATTTGTATTCAATATCTATTTAAAATAGATATTTGAGATGTATCTAGTTCAGATTTGAAGAGTTTACAAAGCACGCACATGTATCCTTAATAGAATTAGGATACCATTTCATGCATATTCCGCCTTTAGTAAAGCCTGAATTATTGCAAGTCTGACTGCAGTTCGGAATCTGTGCGCAAGGACCTATAGGAATTAGCTTGCTCCTATCTTGAGCTTCCGCAGGATCTGAGGCGGAAGGACATGATTTTTTTGTTAGTGTACAATTCATTATCTCAAGGACTTGTCATTTAACAAAAGAAATGTATATACTTTAACCGAAAACTATATAAGATGTTACGCTACATGAATGGAATATAATATAATACCAAACATAATGAAAATAATCAACTTATATTGCTTACTTAGGGTCAAGAGAATTGCCAAACACAAGAACGCCAAAAAATCACATTTGCTTATTGATATCATGTTGATTTTTTTGCTTAATTGTTATAGTTTTTCTTACGAATGTGAATGGTTTAAAACCTTATATATGAGAATGGTCTAAAACCACAAATATACATACATACATATATATATATATATATATATATTTGAAATATTCTTTAAATATATGGATCATGTTTTGATTATATACTATACTGGAGATGATATTTTTTTGACTCAGATTATTAGTCTTGACTTTCTTTAACAAGTAACAACTTAATTGATACCTCGATAAGGAAAGTCAAACCACAAGAATATAATTATAAAAGAAATCACAATCATAATCTAAGAACACCCGCAACGCAAGGTCCTTAGGGGAGTCCTTAAGAAAAAAATAATTAAATAATTAGTGGACCCCATGAATAGTTAAGAATTCGATCCTTAAAACCCCTCACTAAGGATCGATCCTTAGGGAATCCTTACACTGTTCGCGGGCCTCCGCGACACGTGGCGGCCCGCGATTAGTTAAAATATTTTTTTTTTTAATAATCTGAAAATGAAAAAAAAAATAATAAAAAAAGGAATAGTTAAGGATCCGCAATGGGTAACACCATTGCGGATGCTCTAATCTACTTTGAATATTTGTTATGGACCTTTATTTTCTTTTAAGGTTTCTTATAACTGTAAATTGTTATGAAGAGACAATTGTAAAGCTTTAAGTTACAATGCAAAAAAAAAAACTTTCTAAGGATATATTTATGATTAAAAATTATTAACTTTTGTACGATTAATATTGCAAAACAAAATCATCATATTGAGCTTAGACTTATAATTGCTTATTGTTATTACCAAGTGAATATTCACATAACGCTATTTGTATATTAATATATTTTATTTAGGAAATTAATAATTTCATTGACTTTTTAAAACCATTTTAATCAATTTTCCAATATAAATAAATATTTAAAGCCATTAATGCATTGTACACATTGTTAGACATAGATCAATGCTGGGCAATCTTTGAGATTAAAAGTAGGACGTCTATCTCTTATTTCTGGTTTGCAAGTAAAAAAAAATCCTTTTTACTTTTGAGTTAAAAGAAATTTCTGAGAATCTTCTCATATTTCAAAAAAAATGGTCGAATTTACCCTAAATAAAATGAATATGCCGACTATCTCATATATAAACAAGTTTTTACTCCTAGGAAAAAAAGATTATTGTATTCATTTAGACTTTAAAAAAGAAGAGGCAGATAGAACTATAGTTTTATGTTTCAAATGTTGTATTCTTGATTAAAGAATAAAACAATAATTTTTATCTTCTTAATTTTTTTTTGTTTAACCCGAGGGTATCCCAAGCCCATGGAGAGGCATAGACTAATCCCCAAGAGGAGGTACAGCCCACGGATAGACCCTCTCTCCGGGTATTCAAATGGGCCCTAAAGCATGGATCTATATCCGTGTAAAGTGACTAGGATAATTGTGATTTAGTTTCGCATAACATGTGGGTCGAACCTGAAACGTGTTAGCATCCCAGGCCCACCTCCTTACCACTTAACCACAATCACCCGGTCAATCTTCTTAATCTTTTGCTTCTTGTTTCCATAATGTCACCAAAAACCATTTTTGTATGTATCCAACCAGTTTGGACTCTATGAAAGAAGAGAATAACCACAACTACATTTTGGTAACTGTAAGCAAAGGTGATAAAATATGGCCATCACGACACATGCTGACTTGCAAGAACAACCCGAGAAGTAAGTTGCAGAGATGAACTCAGCTAGGGAAAGCAACAATACCCCCAAATGCAATCTAGCAATCTAGATACAAATCCTAAAAGAGTAGATGGAAAAATATTCCAAACAAGTGGAATAAGTGTTCAAAGACTAACTCAGCTTGAAGTAGCCAATGTGATCCTCCGAAGAAAAAACTCTACCTTGACCGGAATTAGGAGAACTAGATGAAGGTCCTGACCTTGTATTTGACCTATGAAAACCCTAGATCCCCCGTTAGGATTGGAAAGATGACTCTCTAAAATTATGCAGGAAATGGAGAGCATACCATAGATGTTGAAGCCACGAATACTAATCATGCAAAGTTACACTTCGACAATGATGACAAGGACACGGAAACATACACATAGATTCATGAGGCAATAGTGGCCAAGTAATTAGCAGAGACTGTCTACTTGGAAGAAAGTCTTCTCTAAGAACTCTGAGGTGGTAGATACCATAACTAAAGATGTACCAATCCGTAGAAGCATTATGGACTCCTACGAAAATACTCTTTCCACAGATGATAACCATGCGGCTACATACAAGTAGATGATGCTCACGATTTCGATCTATAAATATCATCGAGAAGCCACAATGTGCAAAGGGTTTGGATCAAATCTTAATCGACCATCCTTGCAATAGTACTTCAACCTATTTAATGGGTCGATTCACTCTATTACAGTTCTAACTGTTGAGGTTAAAATTAGTCATGATATATTAATGGCTAAAATCACTTTAACATAGTAAACTGTTTTGTCCACGTAACAGAGCGAAAAAATCTCGTGAAAGTAATTTTGCATACACCATTTCACTTCAGTTGATGATACATCAAACTAAACTTTATATACCTCTTCAGAAAATGTAATGGAATGCGAACAAAAATTGTTTGGTCACTTTCCTTCAAAAAGACTTAGTAAAAAAACAGTCATTCTAATCGACAATGTTTTATAGAACAATTTTCGTAAAATATAACTAAACATTTTTTTTACAAAAGAAAATTTTCGTAAAACTAATTTGACAATGTTTTAGAAATAAGTCTCATAAAATAAAATTAAAACATTTTCATGAAGCAGCCTTTCATAAAATTAAATACGACAATGTTATACGAAACTATTTAGTTAATATTAGATTTGGTGGATAATATTATTTTAGTCCCATTAAAAATAAGACTACCAATTCTATTGGAGTTGGCGGCCTGAGATATCTCGCGCTCGCAGGCATGCACATTTAGAACCTATAACGCCGTGCATTTTGTTTACTTTCACAGGACTCTCTTTTTGTTTGTCCAAACAAAAAAGTATTAAAAGATCCTTCACTATTATGGTAACTAAAAATTGTTTTTTCTGAACCTTATGTTTTTTCATTGTAAATGGATTAATAACTAGAAAGAGTTTCACGAGTACATTTTTAACTTAAAACAACAATAAATAAGTTAAAAAAAAGACTGGTTTATTCCTAATACAAAACAAAGGGAAGAAAGGTTAATTGATTTCGATTTGACAGAAGCATAAACGTAGAGATCTGGATCAGTCTCGTAGAAGACAATGTCACCAGTGTCACTGACGTAATGATCTTTCTTTATACTTGCTACCAAACTCTCCACCAAGTGGATCGGTATTGCTCCTGACGTCTTTGGTTCTCTGTAATACCTTCCCAACACATGTTTAGCTGCCTTCGTCTGTCACATACCATTAATTAAAATCCATAAGTGAGTAACTAATCACCCTTTAATCAAATGATTTAGATGAAAGTCGAGAGAGAGTGTGAGATGACTCACAGCATCGACCAAGTGATAGTGAGGGATTTGTGAGAAAAGATGATGGATCACGTGAGTTCCAATGTCGTGATGAATGTTGTTGAAGATTCCGTAATCTCTATCAATAGTTGTTAATCCTCCACGTAAGTAACTCCATTCCTATTATTACACACAAAACATCAAGTACTAAGATTAGTCAAATACCAATCATTATTTTTTGTCAAATACTCGTAATAGTTAATTTTATTACCTTGCCTCTGTACCAAGGCAACTTCTCATCATGACCATGATGATGCAAGTAAGTGACAGCGTCCAACCACATCACAAAGATCTGAAAATTCAATTTTTTTTGTCAAAAACAAATTATATATATATTGATAATAATAAATCTATACATTGCGATAACTATGAAACTTACAATGTAAGACCACCTCCAACGCGGTAACGAGAGGAGTCCTTACTCCTAATCCTTAGTATTATTTGAATATAATACTAATATTATTGCTAATTAATTTAAGGATTGGTAACGTAAAGAGGGATTTGTGAACCTGATCCTTGTCTACGTGGCACGCGCGTGTGTAGGGGTTTCGTTGTGGAAAAAAAAGAAGTCATTCTCTTTCTCTCTCGAAAAATAAGAAGAGCTCTGGAGACGAGAGAGGCGATTTGAAGACGAGAGAGGCGATTTCGATCCACAGCTCGAAACGAAGGTAAATCGAAGGCTTTTTTGTTGTATTAATGATTTAGACGAGGATACATGTTCTTTTCAACTCGATTTTTTGGTTCGGTTTTGTGATTTCAATCGATTTGGGATTCGCGATTTTTAGGGTTTTCAATCGATTTGGGATAATTGATTTTCTAGGGTTTTCAATCGATCTGGGACAAGTGTTTTCAAGGTTTTGCAGTTTAAAACGATCTGGGACAAGTGACTTTTTAGGTTTTACGGATTCAAAGATCTGGGTTTCAAACGATTTTGGGATTTCGCGTTTTCTAGACTTGTAAGTAGGTAGTCTTTGGAATGATTTGAGGATATTATCCTTTGTTATTACTACCCGAGCATTCTGTGTAAGTGGTTTGGTTAGTAGTTTAACTCGATCATTCTGTTTTTTTCAGGTGAAAGAATCATGGGACAAGATTATTCCTACACCCATCCCTCTTCGTCAGACGAGTTTGACCTAACATCACTTCTTCTAGCAGAAGCTCAATGTTACGCGGATGAGGCACAAAGTAGCTACAACGGTGCAATGGAGGTTGAGTACCCACAGCAACCAGAGCTTGATGATGGCATTCCGACAACATGCTATTGTGGTGGTGAGGCAGTCATTGCAACAGCTTACACTGCTAGAGATCCAGGGAGGAGATACTTCACTTGCGACAATGTTGAAGATGGATACTGCTACATATGGAAATGGTGGGACGTGGCTATTGTGGAGGAGATGCGTGAGTTGAATAGACAACATAGGCAGCTTAAGGATCACGTTTATGAGAGTGAGGAGAAGCTGGTAAAGGTAGCCAAGGTCGTGTGTGAGTTATCTAAGCAGAACTCATGCGTTAAAAAAGGCTGTGTAATGGTATGTCTACTAGCTTTGGCGGTCATGTTTCTTATTACTGGTGAGTTTAACATATATTAACTGTGTTTTTTGTTTTTTACTTTTCATATTTTTAAAAACTATTGACTGTTTTTATGTATTTTCAGGAAGAGCTTCAAAGTATTTTAAGCCGACCTAGCCTCTTCTCTGTAGAAAGGTACGAAATTTATTAATTTCTGCTTCCTAACTTCCTAAAGACTACTTCAGTGAAGATTACGACCGTCTATGGAAACGGGCCACGACCGTCTATGGAAAGACTACTTCAGTGAAGATCCCACATACCCGCCTCATTTATTTCGACGCCGTTTTCGCATGAACAAGTCAGTATTCATGCGTATTGTCGATTGCCTCTCTGCAAATGTTCCATTCTTTCAGTATTGTATGTTTACATTTATCACTCAATAAAATAAAAATATTCTATTTACATTTTTCAATTATATTATTTTAAATTTTTAAGGATTCTATTATGAAGAACACCATTGGAGCAACAATTCTTATTAGGGTCTTTAACTATTCAAAAAAAAAAAAAATTATTAATATACTCCTAAGGACTCCAATGGTGAGTAACACCATTGGAGGTGCTCTAAGGAACACCGTATACTTTGAGAACTGTGAGTGGACCAACGAGGAAGGAAAGATAGATAAGAGTAGCCAACATTATGGACCAGCAAGTAGTTGAAGTTGCAATAAGCTTCCTCTCGCTTGGAGCAAATAAACCACTGTATGGGTTAAAATGTGACCCTTCTTTTCCAGGACTTCTGTACCACTGCAGTTAACCCAAACAAAAATCATTTATATTAGTTTAATACACAATCTAAAATTAAGAAAAAGTTTAGGAATTGAAAGGAAAAATACCAGATAGATCGGGTAAGCGAGCATGGGAAGAGGGACAGTGTATCTGAGCATCCGAGTACTATGTGGTAAATTCTTGTATAACTTTTCTGGTAACTAAAAGGAACAATTAAAATGAATTTTAGTAATCAAGGTTAAAAGTACTTCAAAAATGTAATTGTATATTCTGTATAGCTCCATTGCATGCTTGTGTTTATAAGCTTTTATTAATTTTTTTTTGGTTAGTTTTCGAGATGCAGACAAACTATTACGGAAACGCCAAAATGAGAAAGAAAATGATATTCTCTCTATTTTGTAATGGTAATTTTCCTTTTACACAATTTAATAAAAAAATTAAATACATATTAAATTTTAAAATGCTTTATTTTATAATTACTTTCCAGAAAACAGAGAGATAATCTAATACAATAAAGTTGGCTTTTTTTTCTCCATAGGGGGAAAAATTGCCACATGTCCCATTATAATTAAAGCTTTTATTGTTTAACATGGATTGTTGTTGGCTTTAGAAAAAGTTATGTTTTTGGTAAAATATATTTGTTGGGTTTTTATTATTTTAGATTGGGTTTGAGATTTATTATAGATGTCATTTAACATTATAAGTTTCTTCGTAGTCTTCTCCCTAGATTAGCCGACGAGGTTTGTAGATGTCAGAAGAGATTATCAACTTCCATAACGTCTCCACGGGATCTTCTCCTATAATTGTGTAAATTCTCTGCCATGAACAACGTTACTTTAACATAATCAGAAAGACCAAACTATGTTAAGCACCAATTCCAACAATGGTGAATTCATGTATCTTGCTTCCCAATTTAAATGCTGCCATGAACCGCGTGACTGGTTTCTTTTTTTAGAGAGAAAAAGCTTTGAAACAAAATTTTCTTCCAAGAATACCTGCCTCTTTAAGAAGTAAAATACATGCTCACAATCTCACGCTGCTCATTTTTCATTGTACATCGGTATACAAAATCTCCTTCCAAGATCCACCACAGCCCATGCTTGAACTTGATTCAACTTGGCCAAATGCAACAGTCTTATCACCTCCTTCATTTATTCGTTTAAGAAGATACTTGTCCTGGTTATGTGAATCCTTAACCTTTGTGGGGTTTCAGAGCTTTTGTACACACCTACAGTCTCTGACATAACCAGCATGTCACTAATTAGAAATTGGAGGAGTAGATCAATCACCAAGACAATAAACAACAAAGCAAACAAGAGAAACATATGAGCGACAGTGCCGGCTTTTGGGTGGTGCTGGAGGTGCAAGGGCACTAGGTCCTCATATTTTTATTAAAATTTCCTTGCTATTTTAGGGCTTTTATTTTGAAACCTATAATACCAATTGTAAGGTAGTCAAAATTTTAAATATTTATTGTTAAACAATTATGGTTTGAACCGGACAACACAATATAAATAAAAAGTAAAAACATATTTTATTATCATGGTGAATGTAATCATGATTAATAAAAATACAATAAAAATAAGTATATAAAGGTAAAATATAACTTTAAAACGAGTGATAGATAATATATAAAAAGTTAAAAGTTTTAAAGAAGGAGCGTAATCATCTATATTCAAGTTATAATTACAAAACACGAGTCTGAAAATAAATAAAAAATTAATAATAACCAGAAAACTAATGCAAGCATCTTATATTATAACATATATAACGAATTCTCCAGCGAGATATATAGTCTCACACACAACAAAACCTTATCCAGTGCAGATAACAACTCCATGAAACACACATCTAAGTACCAATTGTTAGTCCTACATAAGAGTTGATAAATAAAACTTCACCATCTATAATAGAACATATATTAACACAATTCATTACAATTCTCCAATGAGATAGTCTCACACACAACAAAACTAGACACAAAAACATACAATAAACACACAAAATAGATACTCTATACAATAAGAAATACAACATCCCGCGCGAAGCGCGGACCAACCACTAGTTTTCCATAAAGCAAAAGGGAGTTTGCTTGAAGATCAAATATTTCACTAAAAATTGGAATGTTACATTAAATGTGTTTGAAAGATTTGGAGAACAAGTTGAAGACGTGGAAAACAAGTTCTGGTCTTATATATTAAAGAGGGTGTATCTTATGAGAAAATCAAATCTTAGATAAAAGAAAAAAGAGAAAAAAAAATTCTTAGTGTTTGTTACTGATTAGTGTCGAAGGATATTCTGAAACATTGATGGAGTTTGATGTGTATTTAGTTTGGTAGTGTTGGAGTTGACGATGGTGGGGTTAGCCATTGTGTGTAGTTCCGTGGTGAGCTGTGTGTATGTTTGGGTAATTAAACGCTTTGTGTCACTGGTGTACATTGGGTGCAGATGTACTTGGTGAAGTACTTCCAGAGATATGAAAGATTGAAGCCTAGATTTTAAGGAGTTTAACACATGAGGTTTATTGTGGTGGTCTATAAAAGTTGATATTAAAAAAAACAATAAACTCTAAAGTGCATAATGGTGATCTATGCATGTGTGCTTGATTCATAATCTAACACTAATACTTGTATTGTATTATATAGTAATTGTAAGTTGTTTTCTTATTCTAATGATTAATGAAATCTGAATTAAATTTCGAAGATGTAAGAAACGAACCTCAATAATAAATTTGAGGTGTCTTTACTTTCCGCATTTATTTTTATCTCTTCATCTACATTTACACTTTGCTTGTTAATAAAAAAAAGTAGATGCATTTTGAAGAGAATAAAGATTCGAATATTAGAGTATTCCAAACTTCATTATAAATATAGTATGTTGGAGTAACAAGTCGCTTCAACCTTACTTAATTGTTCAGTCTATAATAAAATTAAAAAATAGAATTACTTGATAAATAGAGTATTCATTTATTTTTTATTCATCACTCTATTTTTCATTTTTAAATAGTAAAATTGGAGTTGACCAAACTCTGTTACATAACTATTCTATTTTACAGAAAAAAATGATTCATTGGAGATGATCTAGGTGGTCCATTGTCACATACCATTATATTAGTGGTACTTTTTATTTTGCAAAAATGTTACTACTATAAATCGCTTCAATAATTACCGATTAAATGTGTCACTAGCAAACTATTACTAAAGCTAAAAAAAAACAGATCTGACAAGTGTTCGATCTGACCTCAAAGTGGTATAAATTACTCGATAGAGCATCTCCAACCCCACTCCATAATTTACTGCAAAATGGAGTGAGAAATAGAGTGATGAAGAAACAAAAAATTCATAATCACTTTTTTATTTCTTCATAACTTCATTTCTCACTCCATTTTGCAGTAAATTATGGAGTGGGGTTGGAGAATGCTCTTAAACATATAGAATCTTAAGAACACTGAATTAACGAAATTTGGGAAACATATTAATATTCTGAAAAAGACAAACAGAAATTATTAAGGAGGGAAAGGTTACCGGAACCCAAGACTCGTCGTTTTCAACATGGCCATGGTTCTGGTGGTGTGTCCGATGGCTTATTCTCCTGCAGCCCCAAATTATTTTCTTAAATATGTATTTTCATATAAATGAATTTTTCTATATAGTGTCGCTTTCATGGCAGATTCTAACGATCCCACTCTTTTAAGTTATAAGTAAAAAATATTTAATTTATATGAAAATACAAATTTAATTTCTCTGAAAAGTAATAACTTAATTATGTTATTGTCAGGAATAAGTGACAACAATGTGGCCTGAAAATAATGCATGTAAGTCTATTTTCAAAGATATTTGAAGATGATTACATTTACCAAAAAAAATTCTAATGGTAACACATAAGACCATTTTCAAAGAGTCTTCCCAAAAAAGAAGAGAATAAAAGAGAAAAGGAATGCTTTTTTCAAAAAAAAAAATCAATGAAAAAGCTCATGAATAATTCTTAAAATACCCTAAAACACTTGGCCTTTAAGAAATGTTTTAATATTGCTTATAAATTAATATCTAGCTATATATAAATTAAATTCAAAATACTAATGACCATAAATAGGCCCATAACATTTAATAAAAGTTTTGATTCTTTCTTTGATTGCTAAAACTTTGATGCTTTTTCAACCAAAAAAAAAACAGAAAAAGAAGAAGATTTGATGTTTTGCGACAGGAAAATAAGAAAGCTACATCACATAGTCACATACTACATATTACATGCATTATTTAATTATAAAATTGCCTCTAGCCAGAAAAAAAAAAGAACAAACAATTAATAGAGTTTCAATTATCAGATTACAGTTTGCTAACATGCACAAAGAATAACAAATGAAAGTGTAACAAATACGAAAACAAGTAGTAATAATTAACATAAAAATAATAACAATGTTTGACTTACCAACCATGGTAAGGAACAAGAATGAAGGAATGAAGAATATGGCCAACCACACTGTTCAGCAGAGGAATGTCTGAGAAACTCCCGTGTCCACTGCCATTGTTCAATTCAATTTCAACTCATTATTCATTTTAAACACATTTATCATTTACTGCACTATTATTTAAAATTTCCATGTTTGTTTTGTTTTAATTCAAACGCTTGCAAGCGTGTCGCATATGACGGGTCGCATGTCTAAATATCGAAATAGATTGGATGAAAAAAGAAACAATATATTACCTTTGTGGTTTAAGAAAAATACAACAATTCCTTGATATTAGTACACTTTAATTAAGATCCATAAAATGCGGAATCAGTAATAATCATAGCAAATAAATATGTGGTTTTGTTACGAGTCGTACGACCGATGAATGGTGGTGGCGGAAAAAAAAATCTAAAACAAAAAAAAAAGAAACTTAGATCTTGAAAATAGAAAGTAACATGAAAAGAACCAAATCTTGAAGTAAGTGTCAAAATATTCATCGAACGTGTCTTAACAGAGGCAATGCAAAAAAAGGAAGAAACTTTACCAGTCGTGGCCGAGGACGAAGATGGCCCAGAAAAGGGTTCCTTGTGCGACCCAATAGAGAGGCCAGAGGAACCAGCTATCAAAATACACGGCGGCGATGGCCAGAGCCGCGACGGCCCAAATGTCTCTAGCGACGTAGCTCATTGATCTCAAAGGACTCTTCACCCAACAATGCTTAGGAATTGCCGCCCTTATATCTCCCATCTTAAACGGAGGTTGTGCGCTCGGATCAAACTCTCCGTTCACATTGGTGCGTTGGTCCATAGCAACAACCATCGCCGGACAGAGAGAGAGAGAGATATGGAGGAAGTTTCTCTCTCTATAAATCGAAAAGAAGTGTGTTTGATGTATTTTGGGGTCTGTGAAGTTTGTTTATATAAAGGGGAAGGAAGATGTGTAGACACTGAGATACGCTAAAATTGTTTTTTAAAATTTTATCTATTTAAAGAATAAAAATGTTCATTTGCTGTAATTTATGTGCAACGTGTTTATTACTTTGTTACGTCATTCGATTCACTGAAATATCATACTAATCAGTTTTTGTCTCAGGGAGTTTAAGAGCTTCACTTTGTCTAAAGCTAAAGAACCTTCTGTCCGACAGTAATGAAAAGCCTTTGCATGTAAGTTATAAATTTTCAAATTTAGTCTAGTGGTTAAGATATAAAGATTTTTACATTCATATTTGGAATTTGAATTTCAGACATTGTATTTCTTACATATTATAGGATGCAAAGTTTATCAAAGATTCCAGAAGTATCGTCGTTTGTTGCAGAGAGAGCATATCCATCAAGAATGTTGTACATGAAAAACCGTTTGTCAATTCAAGTGTTTCAATGAGAGCTTCATTATGAAATTATTATCCATAGAGTTATTCATCAATATCGTGGAAAACTATACCTGAAATCCTTTTAACTGGCAATGAATTGACCCCGAGAACTAACTAGCCTTAGAATCAAAATTCAAATTTGAAAAAGTCTCTTTCTGAATCTCGAAGAATGAGGGGCAGAGACATTGTTGAAAATGGCGTTTTCAGAATGAAATAAAAATATGATTCATGTAATATATAGCTCAGTTGGTAGAGCTCCGCTCATGCAATTGGGTGGTTGCTAAATCTTTTTCACAAATAAAGTTTTTGATCGGAAGATTAATCAAACCGAGAGACCCTTTAACTATTAAAGGCTCCCATGAACAATTTGTGTCAATGAATTAGTTCGATCATTATATTTAATAGAATTAGAAATTATATAATGATGTAATTGTTACACAATGTTAAAATTAGATTTGGATCCGCGCTTCGAAACCACATGTTTTTTGGATATTCAAATAAAAATTTTGGTGTTTTTTGTTTCTCAGGTTATATTTCAGAAAGCATTTTAGATCTTTTTCATGTATTTGAATATATTTTGGGTATTTGTTGAATTTTTGGTATTTTTCAAGTTCAAGATCATTTTTCAGGTGTTCGGGTACTTCTAATATTTTCAGATCTTAAGAATCTGAACCGACCTAGACCTTCTACATACCTAATATTATATGCATTTTACATGTATTTGAATTATGATTTTGAACTGACCCAAATATGAAAAGAACCGACCTAAACCGAATAAAAAAATCAAATATCTATTTGGATCCAAATGTTTAAGACCCAAAAAATCAGATAAAATAGAATCGGCCTGAATACTCGAATACCCAAACCTACTCTCTATCGCATTTTATGTGTCTTTATAAGAGTTACAATTATTAAATTTATATGGCTTAAAAATTACACGGTAGATTTTAGCTAATTCAATAAAACATATTTGTAGGATTTCAAATAGTTTTTCATCTTTCTTAATAATTTTTTTATTATAAACTTTTTATTAAAATTAAGTTAATGATATATATATATATATAATTTTCTTTTAATATATGATTTGCGAAAATGTTATGTAATTCGTTTTAATCAAGAAGTATAAACAATAAAATAATATATATGGACTGTTGCATGCATAATAGTTAATGGACATGATGGACCGAATTTCTTTAATTTGATTTCTTCAACTTCTGGTGACGATATTAATTAATACTATCGTATTGTTAGAGAAAGCAGAAAAAATCGGGTAAATATATGATATTAAGTAACGTATTGTTACAAATATATAGGACAAGACAAAAAAAGTTAAGTCCAATGAAAGGCTGCAACAATCTTGTTTAAATAAATTCTTTTCAGAATGATTCTCCTTTAGTAATTAGTAGTATAGATAACTTGCGAAGACGAAACTTTCCCGTTTTGCTTTGTCATTTCAATTGACGTGCAGTCAAAATATCTTATTTAGATAATATTCAAAATTAATAGACTTCGAATAAACTCTAAATTAATTTCATAGATATGAAGCAAAATTTTCTACTAATTGATATCCTATTTCTTGTAGGATAAATGGTTTAAAAAATATTTTAATTTTGTTTTAGCAATTTTGTTATATAATGCGTAAATAATAGTGTTTAATAATATTATATATATATATATATATATATATAATTGATTCATAATACTTATATTATCATTATAATAATTTATATTACAATGAACAAATATGAGTATATTATAATGACGAATCACAAGGCTCTATTGGTTAAAATAAGCATAATCTCTAAATAATTTATTAGGATTTTTTTTTGAAATGGTACTCAAATAAATTATTTCTATTTTTTACGTGAGATTTAAATACCATATATTTTGCACTGAATGAAAGATAAAGATAATACATATTCTCTAATATTATTTTTTGCTATTCAGATAAATTATTTCTATTTTTTTTACTTTTGATGTTGCTTAAAATTATGGAGCTCTCTCATTAAGAGTTTTTATTGTTCAAACATTCTTCAACACCACCAAAAAAAACACTTTACAAACTTAAGCATTGCTCTATCAGATATTTACTCAGTAAAGGATTTTGGCTACCCGTCTTCATACGACTTATAGTTCACCATGAAAACTTGTTCAATAAGGAACGGTCATTATCATGACCTTCATCCGGCAAGACGAGATTACTTCTATCTTTAGTAAATAGAATTTCATCATCAAGCTTTACCGCAGAGGAGAACTTCTAACTATAGGAGATGGTGTTTACCAATCGCTCTCCAACCCTTTCTTATGGATGCTTTAATGCCGTTTTATTTGATTCTCACAGGATGCAAGTGAAACGTCTTTATGGGTTATTTCACCCCTTAAACACAGCTATCTCACTCTTTTTGTTATAGTATTTTCTGTAATCAACTAATTATTGAACTTATGTCCGGTTGTAACTATTGAATCCCTCTAAATCTGTTGTTTTATATAAGTGTTTGTTGTCCAAAAAAAATTGTTGCTAAAAGTTTATCGACTGTTATTTATTATTAAAATATGATTTATGTCACAAATATATCCTAAAAAATGATAAATGTAATATTAAAAAAAACCTTCCAATAAATTTTAACTAAAATTAGTTAGAGGAAAATTGAGAATTTTTTGCCACATTACTTTAATTTATTTTATTTGATAATAAACACGTTTCCAGCGTTTTCTGTATATTTAATTATTTATAATGACTTGATTTAAATTGGTCACCTTTGTTCCTCTGCCCCTTAAAAGAAGTCCACCATCGCGAATTAATAGGGACGTAATTGTTGATTTTTCTCCTTTGTCATAAAGAAGTAATTAGTGGAGAAAATAGTTGACTTTCCTTCATCAAACATCGCATAATATAATACCAGTTAGAAACTTACTATATGTATGAGAATTTGTGGACTGAACAAATTCACTTGATCCGGAAATAAACAACATAAAACAGCACGGTTGGGTGGTGTGAATAGCTGACTAAAAAGAGTATATAAGTTCAACAAAATATTTTGAATAGTTTTTTTCTAAATGAACTGCCGATCAGTCATATGTTTATATGTAATATTATTTATATTTCTCGGCAAAGCTTACACTACAAAAAATAGATGAATTTCATGTTTACCACATTATTGATACCATTATTCATCTTTACATTATTGATCCGGAATTTCAAGTATATCCACTTTATTAGTAAGACTAATTCTATATGATTATGAATCATTAATGAACTACAATCAAAACAATTGTATTAGAGTTTGTTTCAATTCCAAAATAGAGTTCGAAGTAAAAAACATTTATACTTTACTTCATTTTCACTATATTATGGAGTAAAATATGATTTGGCCTTTATAGCTATAATAATTCACTCTATTAGATGTCAGTAACTCTCTTCCTCTTTAAGCGACACCATAGGTGATTCTTTAAAAACCATCACCAAACTCACTTTCACCAAGATCTTTCGTTACTGCCAAAGTGTCTAGTTGTTTCTTTAAATTTAGCAACAATTAATTAATAAAACCAACTGATTTTGAATCGGACATCAAGTTTCTGATGACTAGGGAAAAACCAGAAAGCGTGTTTTTTTTCATCTCACCATTTGCGATCATTCTATTTCCTTCATCGATGGATATCAACTATGATGCTGGTCATCAACACTTATTCGAACAATACTTAGGATTTGGGCGAAAAGATGAAAGGGTTTTTGTCAAACGTTTCGCGTGCATCTTTCTCCCGAGGAAAGTGTTATTGTTTGGTATTGGAATTCCTAGTCTTACAGAGGTACATGATCGGCAATTTTCACTTGCACATATTGCAAGGTTGTTTAATCCCTCAAAGATATCGACTCATGCACACAAAGAGTCGACATAAAACCCCACCATGGCCAGGGGAGTCGAAGATAGGGTATATACTCATTGGTATGTACTTCTGGGGGCTACTTTCTAGGTATGTAATACGACAAGTGATCTTCGTTTTGTTTATTCGACCCACACTCTTTCAAGGTGTCTTTTCGATTCACTTTCTACGCTCAGCAACAATGTCTATGTTACCTTTATGGGAAAGGCGGTGTAATTTGAGAATATCACAGATGGTTTTGATTATCACGGTCGAAGATGTCAGAGTTTGTTTCCAAACGATGAGTTTCTATATTCGGGATATGACTGCTCTAGTGATTTATTTTCTATATGAAACTGTGGAGAATCGTTCCTGGCACTTATCTTTTGTAACTATATTGAAACCGGAGACAAACGATTTATTGATATGAATCGATTAAAGTTACAAGCCTTGCTCTGATAGCGTAAATTGAGAGATCTTCAACTGTGTTAACCTAGAGAATTTAGACCTCTATTTATACAAGATTGATTATGTAATTCCTTGTTAACAAAGGAATATTCAAGATTATCCTAAGTTTATAACAACTATAAACTTAACAGATAATCACATTACTAACCCAATCTTCTCTGATCTGCAGGAATATCCCGAGGCCCATAACGGCCCGTGTTGGCCCAAGAAGACTTAAAGGCCCGAGAGCCACAAGGCTTACAATCTCCACCTTGGCTTCGGGTCATTTCTTATCTTCTTCGACTCTCCTTTCTCTCTCTTTCTCTCTGCGAAACTTTGACCTCTTGTGCCGACAAGCTCGCCGCTTCGTCTCCTCCGACCATCGCTAGTTCTTGATGTCGTTCTTTCTTTTACCGGAGATCCATCTTCTCAGATCTTTGCTTGCGAATACCTCCCCTTTTCCGATTCAAAACCTCGTTTTGTCTTTACCGTCGATTGTCTCCACTGCTTCAGCTTCACCGCTTCCGCCATCAACGTTTCAGGTTATCCTTGTTATCTTTCCGTCTATTTTAAGACTTTTAACCGGAACCCTAATCCTTGACTTCTTTTCCAGCTTACTTCTTCGATAAACCCGATCAGATCCATTTGACTCTCGTGTTCTCCAGGCGACACAACCCACATGCAACCCAACCGATCTTTATAAAAGATCCTGCATGTAGATAAAGGTGACTCCTTTTCTTCTTTCCTTCCTTGATATGTATCTATACGTTCCTTTTTGTCCTTCAATGAAGATTTTAGACTGAGAATCTAAAAGAGAGTTCTTCTCTTTTGAACTTTCAGCTTATGGTGTCGACGTCTCTCCACCGCCATCCTTCACTTTTAGGTAAAAAATAACTTTGTTGATCTTGCATAACAACAAAATCTTTGACTAGTATGATTTTGTCCTTTCGCAGAATCATGTATAGACATCCCAGTTCTTTTCCACGGTAATCCCCTGATCTCATCGTTTCAGCTTTTCATCCTGTCGAAATATCAGTTTATAAGCTTAATTATTTAAACTGACTTCTCTTTTGTGGCTTTTTCCGCGAGGTAAACAATTCGACAGTATTGTTTCCTGCAGCCACACGCGAGCTTTTACTGAGGCAGGACTTTCAGAAGCTCCAAACATGTTTCGAACTTCTTTCCAGGTACACATTTTGTTAGAAAATCGGCAGGGTTAACAAATGTATGAATTTTATGAACTGTAACATCCCCTGCTTCAATTACATCTCTCATAAAATGTAGTCTAGTATCAATATGCTTAGTCCTTTCATGAAAACCTCCGTTTTTAGCCAAGTGTATAGCACTCTGTGAATCTGAGAAAACCTTAACATCGTCTTGAATGAATCCCAATTCACTAACAAAACCTTTAAGCCATAATGCTTCTTTAAATGCTTCGGCCAATGCCATGTACTCTGACTCCGTCGTTGACAGTGCAACAATATGTTGGAGGCCTGACCTCCAGCTTATTGTATTGCCTCCGACTTGAAAAACATACCCAGTAACCGATCTTCTTCTATACAAATCGGTTGCATAATCAGCATCACAAAAACCTCGAACTTTAAACTCCTCTTCTTTAGTAAACATTAAGTCTGATTCTAGAGCTCCTTTAAGGTATCTCATAACCCACTTAACTGCTTCCCAGTGTTGTCTTCCTGGTTTACTCATGTAACGACTAACCAAACCCACTGCAAAACATAAGTCTGGTCGAGACCCCACCATTGCATACATCAAACTACCAACAGCTGATGCATAAGGCACAACATTCATGAAATCCGATTCAATGTCCTCCTCTTCTTGTGTTAGACTCTTTAGCTTAAATTGTGGTCCGATAGGAGTAACCACAGCTTGACTATCTATCATATTGAAAGTCTGCAGTACCTTTTGTAGGTACTTCCCTTGTGATAGCCTTAGAGTCCCATTTGTTCTATCCCTTATGATGTCCATTCCAAGTATTCTAGAGGCAGCCCCTAGATCCTTCATCTCGAATTCCTTCTTTAGGCTATCTTTTATTCTCTGAATTTCCTTAGAGTCTTTAGACGCTATTAGCATGTCGTCAACATAGATTAAAAGATAGACCATATGAGACAAATTCGATCCTTTCATGTAGACACAGGGATCATAAAGACTTCTTTTGAAACCTTGCTCCTTCATGAAACCATCAAACCTCCTATTCCATTGTCTTGGTGACTGTTTTAATCCATAAAGTAATTTCAACAGGAGACATACTTGTTCTTCCTTTCCTTGCTCGACAAATCCTTCTGGCTGTGCCATATAGATTTCTTCATCCAATGTTCCGTATAGGAAAGCCGTCTTTACATCCAACTGCTCTAAATCCAAATCGAAATTTGTAACTAGTGACAGCCTGATTCTAACTGATACGTGTTTTACCACTGGGGCAAACACTTCTGTATAGTCGATTCCTTCCACCTGCGAGAACCCCTTAGCTACTAGTCTTGCCTTATACCTTGGTTTTTCTATTCCTGGAATGCCTTCTTTTAACTTGAAAACCCATTTACAGCCAATGATCTTCTTATTTTCGGGTTTCTCAACCAATTTCCAAGTTTTATTTTTATCTAATGACTCCATCTCCTCTTCCATACCCGCATTCCATAATTTCCAGCTTTTACTCCTTCTTGCTTCTGAATAAGACTTAGGTTCATCCATATTAATCTCTTCCGCTGCAGCTAAAGCATAAGCTACACAATCCGAATCATAAAACCTTGAAGGCTTCTTTATGTCTCTTCTGATTCTGTCTCTAGCAAGAATATAATTTTCCAAATTCACTTGTTCTTCTTCCACAGTTTCTTCTTCGCTTTCTGAACTCGAAGAGTCTGGTTCTGAGTTTTCTGATGATGGGGAAACTCCACCTTGAACCATATCTTCTGTTTCAGTATCCTGAATCGTATTTGAAGGCCCTTGGATTAGTTCTGGATTGAAGGTCACCCTTTTAGTTTTCTTTTTCTTTTCACTGATTCCTTTGATGTCTTTAAACATCTCCTCTTCGTTAAATATCACGTTTCTGCTGATTGTACACCTTGACTCTTCTGGTAACTAGACTCGATAGCCCTTTGATCCTTTAGGATATCCCATGAAAACTCCTTTCATTGCTCTAGGGCTAGTCTTAGCTTGTGTCACGTGAACATAGGCCGTGCATCCAAACTTCCTAAGATGATTTAAATCTGGTTTTATTCCAGACCACACCTCTTCTGGTAGTTTAAAATTGATAGCTGTGCTAGGAGATCTGTTAATTAAATACACTGCTGTAGATGCGGCTTCTGCCCAGAACTTTTGTTCTAATCCAGCTTCTGTTAACATACATCTCACCTTTTCCATAATTGTACGGTTCATGCGTTCTGATACTCCGTTTTGCTGTGGAGTATAGACACAGGTTCTGTGTCTTTTGATTCCAGCTTCTTTACACAAAGTGTCGAACTGTGCATTGCAGAACTCCAATCCGTTATCCGTCCTAAAACACTTCACCTTCTTTCCAGTCTCAGTTTCCACACTTGCTTTCCATTCTTTGAAGTTTTGAAATACTTCATCTTTTGTTGTTAGGAAATAGATCCAGACTTTCCTAGAAAAGTCATCAATGAATGTAACAAAATAGTGGCAACCTCCAAGACTTTGAACTACTGATGGTGATCCCCATAGATCCGAATGGATATATTCTAGAACTTCCTTAGATGTATGTTTACCTTTAGGAAAGCTTAGCTTGTGAGCCTTTCCAAGAACACAGTTCTCACAAAACTCCAAAGTTTTCACATCTTTCTCGGCTAGATATCCTTCTTTTACTAAATGTTCAAACCCTTTAGACTCATATGTCCGAGCCTAGATTGCCACCTTTTAGTAAGGTCGATATCCGGCCTCGCTACTGCAGCTTCACCATCCAAAACTGTGCCTTGCAAATAGTATAAACCATCGCAGTATTTTCCTGAAATAACCTTTTGATCTCCTTTGTAAAATTGCACGCTGAAGTCTTTTCCTTCGTATCTACATCCCATTTTCTCTAATAATCCGTAGGAAATGAGATTTCTACCCATCGTTGGCATGTAACGAACATTGGTGAGAATTACACTTGATCCGTCATTATTCAAAATTCTGATTTTTCCGATTCCCTTGATTTCACTAACTGTGTTGTTTCCCATCAGAACTTTTCCTCCTTCAACTTCCTTAAGATCAAACAGAACTTCCTTATTAGGGGTTATATGGAATGTGCATCCTGAGTCAAGTACCCACTCGTTTTTAGTATCTTGTTGGCTTGCTGTTAATACCAATGGCTGCTTTTCTTCTTCGGCAACTTTGACTGAGCTTGATGCTTTAGAACTTTTCCTTTCTGGACACTGTTTTTTAAAATGTCCCTCTTTACCACAAACCCAGCATTCTCGAGTATACTTAGGTCTAGACTGCGATCTAGGTCTGCTTTTAGACCTTGCTCTCCAAGTTTTATCGCTCTTCTTTTCTCCCCTGCCTCTATTGTTGCTTACAAACAGTCCCTCCGAGTTGCTTTTAGTCCGGTTGAGAAGTCCCTTCTCCCTTAGTTCGACTTCTTTTGAGTAAGCTGAACTTGTAACATCTCGAACTGTTAGTGTTTCCTTTCCGCTGCCATATTTTAATGCATCAACAAGAGACTCATACTGCTTAGGTAGACTGGTCAAGATCTGAATAGCTTGATCCTCATCGCTGATTTTAATATCCAGACTTGCTAGATCGGCTACTAGTTTTCGAAACACGTCCAGGTTTTCCTCAATGGTTTTGTGTTCCTCCATTCTGAAACCTGCATATCTCTGTTTCATGTAAATTCGATTTGGTAAGGTCTTTGTCTGGTATTCTGCTTCTAGAGCTTTCCACATATGCAGAGCTGTTGGTTCTAGCATAACCTTCCGTAGAATCTGGTCAGATAAACATATACTGATTAGATTCTTTGCTCGTAGCTCCTTATCTTGCTCCCTTTGATCTGGTTTACCCTCCTTGCGTTCTTCACCATCGTCTTCTGTAGACTCGGCTTTCTCCTTAAGAACTGATCCTAAACCAACGATCTCAAGCTGACAAAGCATCTTGTACTTCCAAAGACCAAAATCACCCTTCCCATCAAATTTTTCTACTTCAAATTTTCCTGAAGTGGCTTCCATTATATATTAACCTTCAAACTTGTTTCTTTGTTTGCAGGTAGTTTATTATACGCTATGTCAAAGTTCAAAAGATTTCACCAACATATGAAGACTCCTTCTAGTACCAGATAAGAACTCTTCCTTGTTTGTTTTTGAACTTTTGCCTTCGAATCTCTGAACCTGGATCTGTAGTTGCTAGCTCTGATACCACTGTGGAGAATCGTTCCTGGCACTTATCTTTTGTAACTATATTGAAACCGGAGACAAACGATTTATTGATATGAATCGATTAAAGTTACAAGCCTTGCTCTGATAGCGTAAATTGAGAGATCTTCAACTGTGTTAACCTAGAGAATTTAGACCTCTATTTATACAAGATTGATTATGTAATTCCTTGTTAACAAAGGAATATTCAAGATTATCCTAAGTTTATAACAACTATAAACTTAACAGATAATCACATTACTAACCCAATCTTCTCTGATCTGCAGGAATATCCCGAGGCCCATAACGGCCCGTGTTGGCCCAAGAAGACTTAAAGGCCCGAGAGCCACAAGGCTTATTGAAACTTTAATTCTCGAATCATGAGATTTATGATTCAAGATTTTTGCCAGCATCGTTGAAGATAGATGTTTTCCTTAATGGAAGGGAGAGCTTCAAAGCTTTTATGGATTAAATCAGGTTTCGGAAAAAAATTAGGATATCTACAAAGACTCTGAAATGAAATGAGATCTATGCGCATAACAAATCCAATGAGAATTGGCGAATCAATGCAAGATACTTATTATCATCAAAGTTGTGGTGGGGATAATTCAAAGGCCACATTATTATCAAGAACAGATACAAACCAAATGGTACCATGTCAGCTTTACAAGCCATGTATGGCATGCATATCGTATCAGATTGAGACAAATCCTAGAAATGGAAAATAATAAATCACAACTTATGTTAGTGTGTAAAGCTTACTTTGGAAGAATGGAGCGTAAAAAATCAATTTTTTTCAATTTTGTCTTCAGCATATGGTACATATATCTATCTCTATGTAGTAATTTGTATTCCGGTGTTTTGTATTCAGCTTTATAAACCTATTTCTACTTCGGTAAATTAATAAAGTTATCAAGACGTAAGAATGGGTACAATAGAAGTATTTCATAAACAGAGCCGGCCCTGGCATCAAGCGAATGAAATTGCTTGCGGCCATTTAGTTTATTAACAAGTTTCGGCTACATAATTATTATGTTCTCCTTAGTCTAGTGACAACACTCACATATCTCACCTTCTACAGTTCACAGGTTTGACTATCAGTGGTTACAGATCCGGCCACATTTTTTTTGCTTATGATCTTAAACATTATAGGACCGGCTCTGTTCATAAATAGAATAATGCATTTTTTTTTCTTACTCCATTTTTACTTTAAAATATAGTAATGGCAGTATAAAACCTCAACTCCATAATGAAGTTATTCTATTTTAAAATAAAAGAAAATTAGAGTAATGCATTGAAATTACTCTAAAATTCAAATTGAATTATTCTTCTACCTCTTCTCTCTTAATTACATGTCTTACAATGTAAGCATTATCTATTTGCTAAAATTGCATACAACTACACTTCCTTGCGTAACTTATCTAAATTTCTGACTAAACCATGTGACACATATCACATGAAAATTACTCAAAACAAAATCACTTTATGTGAAAAAACATTTTCTAAGACAGTTGTATTAGAAATACAAATTGAGGTGTTCCTCTAGTTCTCTCTTAATTGTTCTTTGGTAAAACTCTCTTAGTTATTTTTTTAACTAACAGTAGTGTCTGGCGACTGTAGTCAACCGACTAATCTGTGAGCTCCAACGATGCCAATATTTATAAATTCTTTGGTGGCCAACGAAAAACAAACTGCGAATTCACTATATTGGGGTTATCCCTCAAGTGCCACTAATCCATTTCTGCTGGTTAACTCTCTTAATTTTTTCAAAACGTCTTTACGATTTAACCATTATCGATTTGGTACACTTCATACATCTTGGACTTCTTTGCCTGAGTTATCAACATTTCAGACTAAATCCAATTCCACATGTCACATATGAAAAAAATACTCAAAACAAATTTTATTTATTTGGAAAAACATTTTCACATGATTGTCGACATTCTACGACCGGAGTTGGCAACCTAAACGCACCGTTTTACAGTAATTAGAAACATAGGAAGTACTTTATCTAGCTTGGTGGGGTAATGTTAAGCTACATTGCCTCGCCTAGGTTCACTTATACAGCCTAGTTATAGGTCCATGACAACTTTTTATATTTGGACGTTTGTGTACTGTTTTGTGTGTATATACATATAGTTAATTGTTGCCAAAAAAAAAATACATACAGTTAATAATAAGCATTTCAGTTGAGGTTTTTTAGTAAATATGTGAAGATTTTATTACCATTTTTGAATTTGTTACAGAAATTACAGAGAGATACAAGTAGCCAAATTCACAAATAAAACTACGATCACAACAACATAATACAAACGGATGAACCACAGCAGCTCCACCACACCGGACAAACGGCACCTGTTTACCCGTGGAACTAATTTTCCAGTTATTACAAGTGAACCAGGGAAAAGGAAAAGATACAAAATGTTGTGTGTCCGTAGACATGAAGCTTTCACGTGATATTTGTAGCTATTTAACAAATGTATACTACCGTGGAGGACTACTTTGCTACGTAACATTCGACATTTATATATATATATATATATATATATATATATATGTTGAGGTGTTAGAAAAATAATTGAGAATAAATCACAAAATGCAAAGAGAAGTATGTGTTTGTTATCTAGCAGATGCACATGGTAGAGGACATCCTTCGATCTCCTCGTTATATCCGAAGGGCCATTTAAACAATTTATGAATTAATTAAACATACTTCGAGCACTATTTTAAGAAGACAGAGATTATGCATACACATTTAGTTAGTACAGTTATGGCTGATACTCCATTGAATTGATTTTTTTTATCTCACGATTTCTTAATTAGGTACTACCTCTGCTTCAAATTACTTGTCATTGTAGAGTAAAATTTCCGTTTCAAAATAAGTATTGTTTTATAATTTTAATGCAAAATTTAATGATTTTATATATTATTCTATTTTTCTATTGATTGAAATGTGGTTATATAGATAATGATGTTTTTATTTTGAAAATATGTAAAATTAAATGTTTTTTAATCTGTGTGTAAAAAACTAAAACGATAACTAAAATAAAACAAAGATAGTAACACTAGTGTTGGCAATTGGGTTGTACCGACCAGCCTAGTCCCCCCTGCCGCGGTACTAGGTTGATGCGGGTCTTAGCGGTACATGCCGACGCGGGATGCGGTTCCGAGAAGTGCTGCCCAATCCCGACCCGTGACTTGCACATGCCTTTGGCGGGTCGGCCTGCGGGACTCCGAGCTTCATGGCACCTGCAAGAAGAGAACAATAGAGAAAACAATGATGCTCAGCCTACAACACACAACAATCGCTCTTACTTATTACAACATTAATCGGAACACTTATATTTTTTTGTATTTTCATGTTAGCATAAAGTAACAGTCTCCATTAAAACGTTCAATGGGTGAACCAGGACATGTATATTATACTGATCTCTTAAACAATATCAAACTACACTCTAAATACAAGAGACCTACAAATTACATACATATACAAATGTTAAACAACATCAACACAATAACCAGAAACAGAGCAATCTTGCTTAAGAGAAATTACGTATTTATTACTTAAGAGAAAGAAATTATTACACATTACAAACAATCTCCATGTTATGAAAACTTTAAAAAAAAGTTTGAAATACTTACCGAATTACATGCTTGCTCGATATGTTGTTGTGAAGGTCCTTTGCTCCAGATCGAAGACAAAGGAAACACAAGAAACAAGAACGAAGCTTGAACCACCGGATCCGGATCACCATCGTTTTTTGGTGAAGAACTCATCAAGAAACTTCTTTTTCTTTGTCGGTGAACTATGATGGTGCAGATCGAAGACGTAATTAACACAAGAACCATCGTCGAAGCTTGAAACACTATCACTGGAGCTCCAACCGCTGTGTCGGTAAAGATCGCCATCTGAATCTTTATTCTATAGCCGTCGTCTCTTTTTTTCTTTTTGGTGAAGAGACAAAATGGTGAAGATTGTTGCGGGTTTTCAATTACCCGATGATCATTTGGGCCTATTCCGCGCAAGCCCCATTTCCGCACAATCCTTTGCCCGCAAGGCATGCTAAAATTTGGGCCTAGATTCTTAATGACCAATTCGGCCCCACAACACTAACTATCGGGCCAGGCCCGCTGACAAACCCATGAATTGTCATCTCTAGTTATACTCATAATTCTTACAATTTTCCGAAATGAATTTTTTTTTCTTTCTCCAACAAAAATGCATTAGTTTATACAAGAGTTTACATAATATTTATACAAGAGTGGAGTTAACCATATACAAGGGTGAATGCAAGCTGAATAAAAGGAGAATTTAACTTAAGTGAGCAAATTCATTAAATGGATGATTATATGGATAGCAGTTCCAAAACAAAAAGATTATATGGATGATTGATTGAGATTATCTGTAAGATCTGTAAATTTAGTCAGTAATTTTTTTGATGTAGTTGTATTTAATGTAAATGTAATAAAAATAAAATAAATAAAAAAAAAGATATTCATATGTCAATATTTTTTCTGTTTTAGAAACTTGGCTTCTATAACCGTTTCTTTATTTTTTTGTTTTAGTTTTAAAATCTATATATAGCTTAATTGATAATTTTATGGTTGTACCAAGTGAATGATGCAAGAGAGATTAATTATCTCCTAAAAAATGAGAGCATCGAAACCCATAAACCATGTGTTATTGATCGCCCTAAAGAGAGCTTTGGTTTCTGCTTTCAAAAAAAAAGAAAAAAAAAACAAGTGGAATTCCGAACTATCCAAACTCGGTAACCTTAGTAAATGCTGCATCAATATTACATTTTAACCAACCTTAGAGAGGTTGTGTCCATGGGAAGTTTCGACTAGGAAGTAAATGCAAAGGGAAAAGGGATGTAGACGGTAGAGTAGTAACATATGACTCTGTTGCATATAACCAAGCTTTCACCTTTGCAGTTGTAGTAGAAATATTATGAAAAGAATTTGAAAGTTGTTTCTTTAAGAGAACGTTTTTTTTGGATTAACATAAATAAGTTCAAACTGACTCTGCAAACTAAGATGGTAACTCTGCATTCATGTGGACAACAAAGGACGACTGCTTCCTTACAGTTCGTGCTAAACTGTCTACCCTTAGGTTTTGCGTCCGGGGTATATGAATGATCTCTGAGTGGTTGAAACTTCCTCTTATCGTTTTGATGTCCTCCAAATAACTTGCTAACGCCGGCCATTCTTCTGGTTCTAATATCATCTTTACCAATTGTGAACAGTCCGTTGCAAACGTAACATGGAAGTGATGTAGATTCCTCATACATTTCATTGCCCAAATGAGTGCTTCCACTTCCGCGTGTAAGGGTGAAAGACTGCTTTCACATTTCTGGCCGTCATCAGTCCCATAAAACCCTCGAGGGTACTATACCATGCTTGCCCCGAAAAATGTCTTTGTCCTTTCCATGAAGCATTCGTGAAGCACCATTGTCCTGAAATGTTTGGTAATCGTGTTTCTTCCGAAATCCTAGGCTGCATAACCATTTGCGTTTCATGTGCCTCAATCCAAAGTAGTGATTCGGTTTCTTCCAGATTGAGGATATCTCTAGGATCTACATCGATACTACTAAAAACCTTATTGTTCCGAACTTTCCATATTTACCACAAGATCCATGTAAACTGGTGGTCTTCCAGACGTGGTGAAACCTCAATACCAGTGGTCCATATTGACAAAAAAGAGATTGAGATGGGAAAAGGTCTGGATTCGTTGGGATCTTTGAAAGAGCTCACACTTGAACCGCCGGGGTGAGGGGGGGGCATTCAAAAAATACATGATTAATTGTTTCTTCCGATGCTCCGCATCTTGCACTGAATATCCCCATTTATCCCTCTTGCGTGTAAATTCCTCTTTACTGATATACATCCCGACACTATTTGCCAAAGAACGTGCTTAATTTTGGAGGGGATCAAATTTCCAAGCATGAGCCTTTATGGAATAACATTTGGTATGTACTCTAGTGCCGACCTTTCTCTGACCGGGTATACCCGTTCCACGTGATAACCTGATTTAATCGTATATTTCCCATTCTTGGTAAAATGCCATCCGTCTTTATCCTCTAATTGAGTTCGACTCAATGGAATACTTTCTATAATTCTTGCATTCTGTGAATTTATCAAATGCCGAATGACTTGTACATTCCATGTTCGAGATATCGTGTTAATAAGAGAGGCTACTGTAAGATCTGGGTAGGGGTTGAGTTGATTACACATTGCTAGTCTCGGGCGAGTGGTTGGGAGCTAAGAATCATTCCATACTAAAATTGATGATCATGATCTCACCTTTTTGATTAGTTTTTTGCTATATAGAGATCTAGCAGATACAATACTGCATCATCCATATAATGGATAGTATAATCGAATTGGTTCCAGGGTGATGCATTCCTGATACTAACTTTTAAAAACTTGAGAGAATAATGTGTTTGGCTTCTTCTTTAAAAGTAAGTTATTTCTTGATTTCCAGATCCTCCATAACAACCAAAATGGTGACAAAACCTCATTGTCAAAATTTTTGACGATGATCCATTTAATAGACTCAAGCAGACCAGAAGGTTGCTGGCTGGAGATGATAGGAAGGTTGGACATTCTCCAAGTCTCAATTGACTATGAGCATTCGAAAAATGAAAAGAAATATCCTAGGATGACCATAATTATTTTTGTCATAAATATAGTCTCCAAAGATTAAAATGACCAAAATATTTTATTAAAGAGGTAAATATGCACTTATACCCTTAGGGCTATTTAATCTAGACTTAGGGTTTAGAGTTAAATGGTAGAATTTTGGGAGTGAAGTTTAAAATTTTTAAAAATAAAAAATAAATATTAAAAACTTTAAAAATATTTTTTTTAAAATAGTTTCAAAATCATTTTCGAATTTCAAAAAGAAATTTTGAAAAAATCGTATTTTTCTATAAAAGAATTTAAATTTGGAACATATAATTCCAAAGTATAATTTTTTTTTTATTTTTTTTTCTTTTTATTTATATTTATATATAGGATATAAGAGTCTTTTATCACATTAATAAAACATTTTAGTCATTTTCTTAGTTGAAAGTTTTTTTTTATGACAGAAACTTAAAAAATCTATTTGAAAGAATTACCCAAAAATAAATGATAAATAAACTCTTCCATGAGATTACATATGACATAAAGGGTATAGCCGCTTTCCCGCGTATTAAATCTGGAAGTTGTTTAAATAGCTTTTGAACAATCCTCCACATGAAATGCTTTAGTTTTGGTTGAATCAGCAGTTTTATATTTTTGTTTTCAGTATAAAATACCCATAAGCTTGCGTTCTTTCTTCCTCAGTAGGATCTAAAGATCTTGCGAGGTAGTATCCCGGACGTACTGTTGTACAATTAGAATTGGAATATCTTCTGCATTCCAATAAGAAAGCGCATAATCGTTCCAGGTACGCAATATGCCTGATTGAGTCACTAAGTCCTCAACACATATGGGGTCACGGTTCAAAGGATTTCGTGCCGGTCATTAGTGATTTTTTTGTTATCATCACTCATCAGTCATATTATTTACTTTTAACTTTCCACCTACTGTATTTTGGATTAAAAACACACACACATATACATACATACATATATATATATATATATTATATATATCTACTAGCAGTTTTGTAGTATAATTAATCGTAACTGTTGTATGTAGATAAGGTTAACCATGTGCTAAAGCTCACGAATCACCAGCTTTATTTAGATGTTTACTTGCATCAAAAAAGATTGTGATGGTTTATAAGATATAAAAAAAAGATATAAAAAATGAGAGAAATATTTTTCTAATGGTATTTCATTGAGAGAAAAATAGTTTATAAACAGTAGTGTATCACAGTATCAGTTTGAAGAAATACTATTCATAACTTCATTTTACTGTTGAAATTTAAATATTAATTTATATAGTTTGTTACATATATATATATACATATATTAAATATAATTTTTGTTTAATACCTTCACGAAATTATTAATACTTTCACTAATAAAACTATAAGTTCATATAAATCATTTTCTATTTTTTTTTTAAACTAAAATTATGGATATAATAAAAAAATTAAAATAACTTTATAACTCGTAAAATTAAATTTTTAAAACAATGACATTACTAAAATATAATAATAAATAATAATAATAGAATACACTATATTTCTTTTGAAGGAAAAATGATGAAAAGTATTGAAGTAAAAATCATCTTAATTTAAATTTATCATATTTTAAGAGAAATCTAGAGTTTTACTCGCGCTATGCATAGATTATATTCAATTTAATATAACAAATTAAAATTTGAAATGCAAAATAATAAGTGTTTTGTATGACCTTTTTTATTAAAATGATCAATTTTCTTGGACTTGTATAGTTTTAGTTTATAGTGATTTTTAGTTTCTAAACAAATTTTTGTTTTGGATTATATAGTTTAGCAAAAGTCAAAAATTTCTTGGATGCACTTGAAATATTAAAAAACTATCAGATTAAATGTGTAATTCAGTCAATTTTAAACAATATACAGCAAGTCTATTTAATTGTCATAATATAGTCAAGCCCAAAGGGTATCATTTAAAAAATATTTTAGTATAACGGACATTATAAAAATATTTCACACTTCTCATGATACATATTGGTTGAGATTTTTGTAATTTTGTACACATATTTTAGGAGTTTAGACATATTGAGAAATCATATAATATTGTCTATTTATATATAGTGATATTTACATTACAGCAATAAAATTTTATAAGTATTTTTGTAAAATACGTTGTAAGATGATAATTAAGTAAAAGTATGTTATATGTTAGTTGATAGCATAATTTTTGTCGTGATACCAAATCTTAGTAGTATATTCTTTATATCACAGTTCAAATCCTCCAATTTGTTTTTCTAAATAGATTTTTGGATCACTTACCTAGAAAAAATTAGAATAGTTTTTAAAATATATTCGTAAATTTATGAATTTTGATAATATTTTATAATTTGGATATAAGAATAAATTAGCGTACATATGTTTAAAAAAATATTCTAAAGATGGTGAAAAAATATATACAAATATTTTTATTGTAAATTTTTATATCTTAAATGTGTATATATCATTTTAAGACAAATTCAGATAGTAATATTAGTTACATAATTCATAATATTTTTATAGACTAATATTACTACTTGAAAGGACTTCATACAAATGTAAGTATAATTAACTTTATAACTTATGTTTTAAAAATGAATCATAATTTCTCTATATAAGTGTAAGTATAATACCACATGTACAAATGAAATAATATTTTATATAATCACATTCGTTTGTTTCAATTTAATTAAATCGGTTTGTTTATATTGTGGTATCAAATTGGTTGGAGTAATCAGTTTGTTATTATTATTTTTATGATATATGATATAAATCAATTTTATTATGACCATTTTGAAACTTAAATAACATTTTTTATCATTAGATAAAAAACATCTATTTGATATAGTAGATATGAGAGTGACCCCAAGAGATGCTTTAAGCATCAAACTCTTTTACACAGTTTATGCATGTAAATCACAATAAATTAAAACATAAAAACCACAATAAAACACCATTAGCTTTGGGTGGGAAACCACTAGTTGCTCTGTATTTAGTTTTTGCAGGTAATTGATGTTATGGCTAAGTTTATAAATCGCCCGAATGGCTAATAACATTTTTTAGCTGGTTCTGCCTGTGTTCAAAAAAAGAAAGCTGGTTCTGCCAAAAATATACAATAAAAACTTTATGAATTAATAATGAAGGAGGAATATTTTATTTATAGATTATTAGTTTATCAAAGCATAATTTTTAGATTCAAATAATTTAAATATATTTATATGTAAAATAAAAAAGAATAGATAATTTCATGAATCATATATTAATAAAGTTTTTAAAGAATTGATCTTTCTTCGTGTTCTAAATAAATTATTTTGTGTATATGAAATATGAATCATATAACGTAAATGTTTTTCATAAATAACTTTAGAAATAATTTCAAAATATATATTTTCTATAAGAATATATTTTGAAGTGTTAAGAAAATTTATAAAAGGATTTCACTATGAATAAACATACATTACATTATTTTGTTATATTTGTATAAAATTAATATATATATATATATATTGATTTATAGTTGTAGTGACATAGTATGTGTACAAAGATTTTTTTCTTAAATTTATTATATTATTATCTTATCGAATATAAACATGTCACTCCAAATCAATAAAATTTATTAATTTGTCTTGATTATCAATTTATTGAATCGACGAGTACTAGTTTTTTAAGCTTCTACTCTATTGATTCACATATTTCTCAAACTACGACTAAATATGCTTGTCACTTATATTATTCCTTTTGTATTAACTATTCATATTTTATGTAAAATAGTGTACGTTGAAAAGAATCATTTCGTAGATACCCACGATGTTACCCAAGTTAGAAAATTATATATTTTTAAGAAAACTATCTATCAACCAACGAGCTGTTCGTTTAATGGTAAATGAATGTCTAGTAGTCACTCGAATTAATTTTTAAAGAAATTATTTACAATGTTTTAGTGACAAAGAAATAAAACCATTTTTTGTTGCATAAAACTATCTATCATTACGCTATTTACCAAAAAGAGTGGGCCTGCGGAAATATGCTTCATGTTAGAAATTTGTAAATTAGAGTAAAAAAAAATTAGTTATGGACATTCGGTTGTTCATGCCGGTTTGGTTTTGTTTCTTTTGTGTTTGAGTCATTTGGATCTCAGACATTTAGACATAACTATGTACTTGAAAATTTTATGTTCGGTGTCGTTCAGTTTCTTTTGGTTTTAAATTAGTTTGGGTCTACAATTAAAATACATATAGTTTTGGATACATAGCGAATCCGGATTCGAAAGATACCTATCAGAACCCAAACCAAAAAAGAATTCAAATATACAATTGGATTCAAATATCTAAAATCCTAAAGATATATATGCAAAATTAACCAAAATACCTGAATAGTGCTCAAAAGCCCAAAAATTATCCAAAACCCGAAAAATACATAAAAACCTAAAATATCCTACAATGTTCAAATACCCAAAAAGATTAGAAATTTTACCGGAAATCTAATCCAAAAAACGAAAAAACCCAAAATTTTATCAATACCAGAAATATTATTTAAAAAAATAAAATTCTATCTAAAACCCGAAACTATTATCGAAAAACTTGGACCCATAACTGAACCAATACTCGTCTAATATATACAAAATATTGTATATTTCGGATACCCGGTTGATTCTCAACTTGGACCCGAAACTGAACCAATGCTCGTCTTCCATAAAATACCTAGTAGGTACCTTTTCCTAGAACCGTACCCAAACCGAATCTATATTTTCGATTCAGATTCGGTTATGTTTTCCAGATGAGGGTGAAATGCCAGTTTTAGAAAATAGCTTTAATATTAAACTGAAATGTCTCTTAATGTGTGGGTTTTAAAGGGAAAAAAATCAATTAATATATTCATTACCATTTTCCCGTTAATTAATTACAAGATTATCACCAATTCTCTCAAAATGTGAAAATTTTATTTGTAAATTTTAATTTAATGAAACAATATTTATTTTAATTTTTTTAAATATAGTTTGTTTTGAATTTTTGACAACACACACGTTTAAATTTGCTTATGCTAAAATTGTTCGTTTTAAATATATTAGTTGGCAAAACAATTTGACAAAGATATAACATAAAATGAAGTTTTTATTTGCATTCAATTTACTAATTTCATTTATCTATAAAAATACATGATTTTATATAATTTTCTTTATAACAAAACTTATTTAAATTTAAATTTTAATATAAGCAATATTATATATGAAATGTAATTAGGTTAACTCGTCAATTTAATTTACTTCGAATTAAATGAATAAACTTCATTCCAATCATAGTCTAAAGTTCAACAATCGCTTATTAAGGATTATATATGATATATGACACTTTGTATTTTGAGGATTTCCGTCTTCTAATAAAAGTTCTATAACAACAATTATTATGCTACAATGCATTATGGAATAAATTATATCTTACTATGTAAACCAACAATTCAGATGGTTTGTTAGAGGTGTGTTAAAATCAGTGGCGGAGCCAGAAACTTGGTATACTGGGGTCAAAATTTTTTTCAAAACATAATTTATAAACCAACGACCAAAAACTATAAATTTATTTTACGATAACTCATGATTTGATGTTTTTATGAAAGTTTTATTAATTTTATACTTTAGATATTTTAATTAAATAATAAATTTATTTAGAAACTGATCTTCCATACGATTTTGAATTCTATTTTGGCGATTTTCATTCTTAAGAAAAATATTTTTTAGCATTTGTCGTAGCAACATACAAAATCAAAAATAACTTCAAAACCAAAACTTAAAAAAAATGCTCTCTGGATTATATCATTTTTTGTTTATACTATTTCAAATCAGCAAACATTTCTATCTTTTTGTACATTTCACCACAATAATTTCTTTTGTCATATTCAAAAATTGATATATTAGTTATTTGATAAATTAAAAATAGTTGATTTGTAAATATAATAATAATTGTTAAAATATTCATATCATAAACATAAATCATAAATATTTTTATTGAATTCGAATCAATGATAATCATGATCATTTTAGTTTAATAAAAGTAATATAAAAGAAATACCAAAGTATAACATAAAAATAAAGAAAATAACCTGAAATTAATCTAAACTTGTATGTACACGTTAGTTGAGAAAGGAGAACATTTATTTTCAAGTTTGCTTATTTGTGTTACTAATGTTTCTGTAATATGAAACTAAATTTAAAGATAAATAATGTATTATTGATTTATAGTTGTTTACTAATTATTAAATTGAGGTTAAAATTAATAAAAATCTAAATATTAACAATTAGATAATATAAAGTATTAGTTATAATATATATGTTTTTAATTTTATGTTTGTTTGTAGGTTATATTTTTCGTGGGGTCAAATCTCTATTTTGATGGGATCAATACACTTTTATATTAAAAAAAACACAAATATTTTTTAAAAAGTAGTGGGGTCAGCTGACCCCCACTTCATTCACTACCTCCGCCACTGGTTAAAATACTAAAATAGTAGCATTAACGAAGTTATTAGAAGTAGTATTAAGCAACAGAATTTTGTGTGATAAACGTATGAACGAAATGTTATTTTTAAATGGTACTTTTTTTTAATACGATAGATTCTTGCAGACTAAAGTTTAGATGATATTTTTCTTTTCTTGTGGAACTACAATGATTTTGTGGTTAAGGTTTAAAGGCTTCTACATACAGGTATGTGATTTTAATCCCAAACAATAAAATATCTTGCAGACTATAGGAGTTTCTAGAGTTCTACAAACAGAACCGTTAGTCCTGATCGTTTGCTGCGGAAAGAGTTTTTTTCCGTCGAGAATATCATGCAAAAATGGTCATCGATCCAAGTGATTTAGGAAGAGGTTCATCGTAGAATCATTATCAATAGAATTGTTAATCAATATCACATGTAGACACTTAATTATCATGTGTAATAGAATTAAATATTAAATGATGTTATAGTTGGTGATTTATCTGTGTTAAAAAACGATGGTTTGGGGTTTTGAAATAATCATAAAAATCATTAAAAGGACACAATTTTTGATTCAGAAGAAAAATTAATACAAGTGAAATTAATACAAGTGGTGAGGGTCTGAGGGAATGTAGTTGGTATAGAACACGTCGTAAGAACACTGTCTTTTCGCGTATCAAACTTGCACCTCGCTAAAACAAAGATTTCTTGTACTGCATGAACCTTACATCCACATATAGAGTCATCACCATGAGCAAAAAAAGGGACCCTGGACCACAATCAAGTTGCGCGAGCCAATCTTGCATTGGAGCGTATAGAGTACCCTTGATTAAGACCTTGTAGTGGATCATAGGTAAAAAATGTTCGATATTATAGCCTCAGAGACCATCTTATCAAGCTAGGCTCATACAAACTGGTAGTCTTTTCATTATTACGGAAGAGATTCGCGAAAATCCGAACTCCTTATTGTCATAAATGAATTTTATCTTCTTCTTTTTTTTTTATCTACTTCTCGTAACTCGATCTTTAACATGGAGTAATGGTCCACCAAAACTGAAATGAAACATTGAAACATGTATTTTTTATCAACTCATTGAAACATGTTAAAAGAGTTACATATTCCCAATCAACATAACCAACATACTTGGACAAATGGTCCATCAATTATCAATTTACAGTACTTGTTTTTGCAGCTGTTAATTGGTGTATCCATCCTCAGAATGGTTTAGTCCAATCTTCATACTGTCACCAATAAAAGTACTTGTGTGAATATTTTTTGGATTGCCACTAGCCAAAATGTCATGGATAAATGGATTTTAGAGTACAATTAACTAGAACAATTTCATTGGAAAGTCTTCAGGATAGTATTTCAAAACAATTTTCAAAAAGAGAGAATGAGATAGGATTTTCAAATGATTCTTTTTGAAAAACTCATGATAACTCGATATAATATTTGTCTTGTTTTAACCATAAAATATTTGTCTTTCATTCATCGTTTATTTTTTCCTTTTAAAATTACATTAATCAAACAATTAAATTACATTTAACTATTAATATTTTTGTTTTGTTTGAGAATGAATAAAATGCACATAACAGCAATAACTGTATCCAATCCAATGTTATGAACCGTGTGGATTGGTCATAACCTCTAGATGGGTCATGGTCGATGGACCATGGTCGATGGGCTTATGGTCGATCCATGTAGAACTGACCCATGTATAAACTTAGGCCCATAGAGGTTTTGTAATCCTAGTCGAAATAGGATTAGGGTTAGCTGACTTTGGTAAACCTATTGCATGTTGGTTTTGGAGATTTTCCTTTTTCTATATTTTGGGATATTTCATTTTCTTGATCGGTTGTAATCCTTATACAAAGGAACCCCTTATGCTTAATGATAATACAAGTTAACACACGATTTGCTCTCTCTCTTTCCCTTACTTTACAACACGTTATCAGCACGATTGATTCCATAAACCCTAAGCTAAGAAGCCATTGATTCCAAATCCTCATCGCTATACACCTTGTTCGTGAAGAAAGCTTACCGTGTTCGATCAAAACAAGAAAAAGGGTGAACCTTCTACGAACAAAGATCAATCCGTGTGCAATCCTTAAAAGAACAAAGCCGATCAACAAAACCAAGTTCGTGATCAAGCTCATCCGCGATCCCGATCCCAAAATCCTAGGCGGCCATACTTTTCCTTCTCTCAATCCGATACAAAAAAGGAAAACCTAGTTCATCCGATTAACTCCTCTCTTTGGTGGTCCGATTCAGTCTGATATACACAACGTAAAACTCGATGAACCCTAGTTCCTAAAAACCATAAGATCGAATGAACCTTGACTAAAAACTAAGACCTAAAATCGATTTGGAACTTAGAGAGAAATCGTTAAGTTGATGGATAGATAGATTGCTTGAAACATGGTTTGATTGTTTAAACCCTAATCGAATCTATTAGTGTGCAAATCAAACCCTAAAAGACTTTGTTTGATTAAATTGATTGATTTGTGATTAGAGGTTGTTTGATTATTGTTTTTGGTCGATTAAGATTGATATCTAAGTTGATATTAAACCTAAAACCTAATCAATTAAGACATAAACCCTAAAACCCCAAATCAATTGAAACCCTAGAATTTCATACTTTATATTGTTTTGATTAGATTGCATTAGGTTGTTAGATTGATTGATAATCCATGTCTTAGGTTGCTAGATTGATTTTTTAATTCATTTCTAAACCCTTAGACGATTGTTAGGTTGATTAGGGAATTATCCCTAATGCAAAACCCTAACCCTAGATCCGTTTAGGCCAAACCCTAATTCCTTAAACCCTAATTCCTAATTGATGTTGTATGTGACTTAGGTTGATAGATTACTTGATTAAAAATTGTTTGGCCGAATTGAATCATGTCTTGGTCGAACCTAGAACCCTAGGATAGCCGAACCTAGGCGATACGACCTTAAGACCCAATCCGACCATATAGACTTAGGACTTGACCATGTTGTGATCCATTGCTTGATTTAATACTTGAACATATAGATCACAACCTGATATGACTATTGCATCATTCATGGCCGTGTGGCCTTATTTGTTTAAACCTTGGTCGAATTGCTTGAATGATTGGTAGATAGATTTGATTGCTATATTGATCGGATTTATTGAAATCTAAATCGATTGATATATGGTTTCAGATGTCGAAACTCAACAACCTAGACTATTCAGCCCTAAATCTCTCTGGAGACAATTACCTACAATGGGCATTGGATACAAAGATCATCCTAAAGTCTAAAGGACTTGGAGAATGTATTGTTGAGAACAATGAATCCAGTGAGAAGGATCGACACATGGCAATACTTATTATTCCCTATCACCTTGCTGAGAGTCTTAAAGATCAGTACCTAACCATTGAGAATCCTCTTGATCTCTGGAATGAGCTAAGGATGAGATATGATCACCAAAGAGCGGTGTTATTGCCTAAGGCATTGTTTGATTGGAGAAATCTAAGGATCCAAGACTATAAGTCTGCGAACGAATATAACTCAGCCTTGTTCAAATTTTTTCTCTGTTGAAACTATGTGGCGAGGTCATTACAGACAATGACATATTGGAAAAGACCTTCTCAACCTTCTATACTAGCAATGTGTTATTACAACAACAATATAGAGAGAAAGATTTTAAAAACCTATGCTGATCTGATCTCATGCCACTATTGGCCGAGACTAATAATGAACTGTTGATGAGGAACAGTGAAATGAGACCTCATGGATCAACCCCATTACCAGAAGCCAACAAGGCCACAAATGAGAAGAAAGAAACCAAGGAAAGTAACCATGTCCAGAACAGACCACATGGCCACAACCGTGGTGGTTGGAATGGTCGTGGTTGAAGGCACAATAACTCATACGGTCGAGACAGTTACTTGAACCATGGTCGAAGGGACCACAATAACCTGGTCGTCGGTCCCAGTTTCGGCCATGGTCGACGCAGGAGGTGGTCGTGGTACACCATTTAAACCACCACACTCGACCAAGTCTGCTTGCCATATATGTGGTATGGGAAATCATTGGGCAAAGAATTGTATGACTCTCATGCACCTTGTTGACCTATACCAAGAAAGTATCAAAGGAAAGAATCCAGAAGCCCATTTGGTCCAAGATGATAATGGTGATTTCGATCATGATCAAGATGATCTCATGGAATATGAAACTTCTGATTGTCTTAAAGAGTCTAGTTGATTTCGGCATCAAACCTTGTTTTGTTTTAGTTTTGTTTCATGCTTTCTTTGATATTATGTTTTCTTTGCTATATTACTTGAATGTTTTGGTTTTAAATTTATAATAAGATGAATGGTTTTTTATTTGATAGAATGAAAGATGATACAAGCATACTGATTGTGGATAGTGGGTCAAGCCATACCATTCTGAAAGACAAATACTATTTCATAGACTTGACCTTACAGAATGACAATATAAGTACCATTGTGGGTATAGCCAGCCTTATTGAGGGCCAAAGACAGGCTAGTGTTTTGTTGCTTAGTGGCACACACTTAGAGATAGAGAATGCTCTATACTCGCCCAGCTCTAAAAGGAGCCTACTGAGTTTCAAAGATATAAGGTTGAATGTATACCATATTGAAACAATGGACGAAGGAAACAAAGAGTTCCTTCAGATTGTTGACCACGGCCAAGGCCATAAGAGAATGATTGAGACTATACATGCATTCTCTACTGGTTTATACTATACTACAACCAGTATGATAGAGGTTAATGCCACAGTGAACAAAAGGTTCACTGATGATTTCACTTTATGGCACGACAGACTTGGCCATCCTGGTTCAAACATGATGCAAGAACTCATAAGGAATACTCAAGGGCACATCTTGAAAGAAATACGAGTTATCCCAAAGAGTCTCAAATGTGTAGCATGTACACAAGGGAAACTCATTATTAGGCCATCACAAGTCAAAGTGACTAAGGAAACTATAAACTTTCTGGAAAGAATCCAAGGGGATATATGTGGACCAATACACCCACCTTATGGGACGTTTAGATATTTCAAGGTCCTTATAGATGCATCGACCAGATGTTTGCATGTATGCATATTGTCCACACCAAAATTTGGCATTTGCAGGATTACTTGCACATATCATAAGATTAAAGGCTCATTTTCCAGACTTTCCTTTAAAGACTATACGTTTAGACAATGCTGGTGAATTCACTTCCCAAGCTTTTAATGATTATTATATGTCCATGGGGGTAAGTGTGGAACATAATGTAGCACATGTCCATACACAAAACGGCTTGGTCGAATCATTCATTAAAAGAATCTAATTGATTGCTCGACCATTACTCATGAGGTCGAAACTCCCAGTATCTGCTTGGGGACATGCAGTTTTACATGCAGCCGAGTTAATTCGCATCAGGCCATCTAGTGAGCATAGATATTCACCATCCCAATTGATCATGGGTCATGAGCCAGACGTGTCCCATCTCAAAACGTTTGGATGTGCAGTATATGTACCAATTGCTCCACCACAGAGAACTAAGATGGGACCTCAAAGGAGGATGGGAATATATGTTGGATATGATTCTCCCACCATAATCAAATACCTTGAGCCAACCACGGGTGATCTATTTAAGGCCATGTTTGCAGACTCCCATTTTGATGAGTCAAACTATCGAACATTAGGGGGAGATAACAAATTGGTAAAAGAAATTGAATGGAATCGTCCATCAGTGTCTTGGAAAGATCTTCGGACTAAAAAATGTGATATAGAAGTCCAAAAGATAATACATTTATAAAGCTAGCTAATCAGTTGCCATACTCATTTGCTGACCCAAAGAAAGTGACAAAGTCACATATACCAGTTTGCAATGCACCAGTAAGAATTGATGTCAAGAGAGAAAAAGTCAAGTTGCTACAAAGTCTAACACACGTCTCAAAACGTGGTAGACCAATTGGTTCCAAAGATAAGATTCCTCGAAAGGTTAAGAAAGGTGCCAAAAAATAAAATTGAGGCAATCGACATCGTCGACCCAACCATAGTCAAACCGACCGTGGTCGGACCAACCACAGTCCAACAACCCATGGTTGAACCGACCATGGCCGAACCTATACCAGGCCAGGTCGATCCGAATTGACCTAATAAGGATGTTTGGGACGCCAAACTTCCAGGTACTGAGGATATTAATAACAATGAGATCTCAATCAATTATCTTATGTCTGGATTTGAATGAGGACCAAGAACCCACATCTATATTAGAGTGCACTCGTAGATCAGAATGACTTAAGTGGAAATAAGCTATAAACGTGGAGTTAACTCTTTAAAGAAGAGAAATGTGTTTGGTCCAATAATAAGGACACCATATGATGTTAAACCAGTGGGCTATAAGTGGAAAATAAATGAACATGGAGAAGTTGTGAGATATAAAGCAAGGCTCGTTGCAGAAGGATTCTCACAGAGACCATGAATAGATTATGAGGAAACATATTCCCCTGTGGTGGATGGTACTATATTTCGATTTCTAATCAGTCTGGCTATAAGAGAGAAATTGGATTTACACTTGATGGATGTAGTAACAACATAGTTATATGGTCCACTGGATAATGAGATATACATGAAAGTTCCAGATGGTATTGAGCTCAAGATAAGAATAGTTCTCGAGAAAAACATTGCATCAAACTGAACAAATCCCTTTATGTACTGAAACAAAGTGGCTGAATGTGGTACAACAGACTGATTGAATACTTAGTGAAAGAAGGATACAAGAATGATCTGATCAGTCCATGCATATTCATAAAGAATTGATTATGAGGAAACATATTCCCCTGTGGTGGATGGTACTATATTTCGATTTCTAATCAGTCTAGCTATAAGAGAGAAATTAGATTTACACTTGATGGATGTAGTAACAACATACTTATATGGTCCATTGGATAATGAGATATACATGAAAGTTCCAGATGGTATGAGCTCAAAGATAAGAATAGTTCTCGAGAAAAACATTGCATCAAACTGAACAAATCCCTTTATGGACTGAAACAAAGTGGCCGAATGTGGTACAACAGACTGATTGAATACTTAGTGAAAGAAGGATACAAGAATGATCTGATCAGTCCATGCATATTCATAAAGAAGTTTGAAAACAAAAGATTTGTGGTCATAGCAGTGTATGTTGATAATTTGAATATCATAGGAACATCTGGAGAGATTTCCCAAACAGTTGAATATCTCAAGAAAGAATTCGAAATGAAAGACCTAGGTAAAAAAAAGTTTTGTTTGAGATTACAGCTTGAGTACATAAACAATGGAATCTTTGTGCATCAAATGGCTTATGCTGAAAAGGTACTCAAGAGATTCCATATGAACCAATTTCATCCATTGTCATTGCCCATGGTGGTTTGATCACTTAGTCCAGAATCCGACCCATATGGTCCAAAGAAGGATGATGAAGAAATACTTGGTCCAGAAGTGTCATATCTTAGTGCTATTGGAGCCTTGATGTATCTGGCTAGCCACACTCGCCCAGATATATGTTTTGCAGTAAATTTGTTGTCGAGATTCAGTTCATGTCCGACCAACAGGAACTGGAATGGAATTAAACATTTGCTTCGTTACCTACAAGGAACGAAAGATCTTGGATTATTTTATACTAACCAATCACAAGAAGGTTTAGTTGGTTTTGCTGATGCAGGTTACTTATCAGATCCACACCATGCTAGATCTCAGACAGGTTATGTGTTTACCATTGGTGGAACGGCTATATCTTGGAGATCCATGAAGCAGACCATTGCAGCCACATCATCCAACCATGCCGAGATCCTACCCATACATGAAGCAAGTAGGGAATGTGTTTGGTTGAGATCAATGACCCAACACATCCGATCAGATTGTGGAATGGTCGATGGAAAGGAGGAACTGACCATTATGTATGAAGAAAATGCAGCATGCATAGCTCATCTCAATGATGGATACATCAAAGGAGATAGGACGAAGCACATACTACCCATGTTCTTCTTTACCCACGAGTTGCAGAAAGCATGCAAGGTCGAAGTGGTTCAGGTCCGATCCAGTGATAACTCAGCCGACCTGTTCATCTAATCATTGCCAACCTCGACCTTGAAGAAGCCATTGCATCAAATTGGAATGAGAAGATTGAAAGATCTTCAGTGAGGTACGAAATAGGAGGAGTAATACACGTTGTACTCTTTTTCCTTAGCCATGATTTTATCCCATTGGGTTTTCCAGGCCAAAAGTTTTAATGAGGCAACACTTAGGGTGTATTACAAGGTTATGACATCCAAGGGGGAGTGTTATGAACCGTGTGGATTGGTCATAACCTCGAGATGAGTAATGGTCGATGGGCTTATGGTCGACCCATCTAGAACCAGCCCATGTATAAAACTAGTCCATAGAGGTTTTGTAATCCTAGTCGAAATAGGATTAAGGTTAGCCGACTTTGGTAAACCTATTGAATTTTGGTTTGGAGATTTTTCTTTTTCTATGTTTTGGAATATTTTTTTCCTTGATCGGTTGTAATCCTTATATAAAGAAACTCCTTATGCTTAATGATAATACAAGTTAACACACGATTTGCTCTCTCTCTTTTCCTTGCTTTACAACATCCAATACGTTTTTTGTCAAAAAAAGTTATTGGATCTATCACCCGTCACTAATCCCATGCTGAGTCGGACGGCAGCGCGATCGCGCTTGGGGAGCTATCCCTTTTCCTAAGCCAGTACTTGTTTCCTTTCTGGCCAATCATATTAAACTAAAATATTTCTTTTTCTGTTTCTATTTTTGTTTTTAGTGTTTCTGTTTCTGTTGCCATGTTAAACAAAGAATTTAAGAAGATCAAGATGTTGCTTGTTAATTGTTTTATATACGAGTAGAGGGTAACCATATGCATATCCCGATTTACATATATAGGTAAATATAGGAAGAGATACGTTAAACGTATCGCAATAGAAATCTTAGATGAAAATGCGCACCACGCGAGATGTTCTTGAGAAAGGCGCAGCGCACGAGTTTAATATCCAATGGAAAGACACATAGAAGTCCTTATATTTGTCATAGAATGTGTTCGTAGAACAAAACACGTAACTAATCTATCAATCAAACTATTTCTTTAATTTCAGTGTGTAGTCATCAATATGATTTTTAGGAAATTTTCAAAAATACCACTTTTTTTTTGTATCACTTTTCATTTTTACCTTTATTAAAGGGACATTTTTATAAAAACCACTTTTTAAGAGGCAATTTTTTTTTTTAAAATTAATTAAAATTCTAAATTTTACATTCCTAAACTTTATCCCAGCTTATCCCCACCCCTCAACTCTAAACCCTAAGTCTTAGATTAATTAACCCAATGGTTATAAGTGTGTTTTTCTCTCTTAAAAAATAAGAAAAAAATGATTAAGGTAAAAATGAAAAGTGTACAATGAAAATGATATTTTGACAATTTCTCATGATTTTTCCTGTCTACAAAAAATATAGACCATACAAGTACAACCGGAAAAAGAACAATATTCATCACGATCTATGCATGAAATACACGTCTCTTCAACTTCACAAACATTCATATGTATGACTTAATATCTAACAAGGCAAATATTTTTCAAAGACTATTAGGCGGCAATCAAGCCAATGGTTGGTAATAAGTAGATTAAAATTAAGCCATTTAAAAATCACACGGGTGATCTAGGGATAGGCGAATTCAGGTGAACTAAACGATCCTGGTTCGAAGGAACTCCACAACATTAAACATTTGTGGTCAAGCGACATGAATTTCTAATTTCCACACTCATTGCGAGCAATCAGGTCTATCTGGCACGATAGACAAACTTAGACTAGTCGATTGAGATTCGGTCTGCTGGATATCGTGAGTTTTAAAAAAAAAAAATTTAATCATTTAAATAGTTAAAAATTAGGTTTGTCAACCCGTGGAAGTGTCTAATTTGATGGATTTGGACAAGAAAAAAGAGACTTTTAGCAAAAGAAAAGAAAAGAAAAGATGGGATGTAACGTTTAAAACGACGAAAGATGTTAATTTTTGTTAATAAAAAAGCAATTGTTCTCTACTTTCAAAAATATGCAATTATCAATGAATTATTTGGCCTTAGACTATGACATTTCATTCGATACGCAACAAATTCTTGATTTCCTCTTTTTCCCAATTTATAAATTTTTTCTTATACCATCTTCAATGTATTTTGCTATTTTTACCTCTAAAATAGAAGAACTCTATAATAGAGATGATATATGCTCCAATGTAATCCTCTATAATATCAATCTCTAAATATAGAGTAAAAATATAGAGGAATGTTATTTCTTCCTCTATAAATAGAAAAAATAGCAATCTCTATTATAGAGGATGAAATTGAGGTGGGTTAGAGCAATTTCACCCTTATATACTATTTTAGAGGTAGAAATAGTAATGGGTTGGAGATGTTCTTAGGAAAAAGGAGTAAATATATCACACAACCAAGCCACAAATGTTTAAAGGCAAAAGCCTAACGTGAGTCCAATGCTCATGTTCACCAACGTTCGCCACCAGAACAATTTTTTCCCAGTTACAGAGCAGAGGTGGAACGTAAGGGAGTGCAACTAAGTCTTATCTAAAATCGTTTTGCTCCATTGCTATCTTTATGAGCATGCTATAGTCTCTTCTTTTACTTTACATATGTGTGTTCAACGCCTTTCATATTGTTCCTGAGGCTCTTATATTTTTCTGTATTTACTCTCTAATCTTTAATATGAAAATATTGTTGAGAAAATTCTTTTCTTGTGTATCACTCTAACATGGTATTCGAGCCATTCTAATATTCATATATGTTATAATGGCAGATCATGTTAATCTTTACCTTTTTCCAAGCAATGTTCACATATTGAGCTTTATTACTCTCAACCTCAATGATGGTAATTATTTCTCTAGAAACTCCGTTCAAATAACTCTTTTCTAGTCAAAAATTGTTGGGTTTTATCAATGAAGCTGTCACTCCACCACGAGCAATGCGTATTGTTATTCGTGGAGCAGTAAATCTCGAGTTAGAAAATCCTTTATTTGAATTCTGGTTCTGCACAGATAGCTAGTGCGTTCATGGCTGTTTGGAAGACTGTTAATGGAGGTCTTGTTCTTGGTTTTTCCCTTCTTACTTTCCGAGAAGTGTGGATTTCTCTTTCGGATATCTTCAACAAAAGCTCTCTAGCTAGAGAGTTTTCCCTTCGAAAGAGCCTTCAACTTCTCACAAAAAAAAAACTCTTGGGAGGTAGCAGTGTATTGTCAAGATTTCAAGTTGACTTGTGATGCTCTAAGTGCTATTGAGAAGCATATCAAAGAGTCCAAGAAAATCTGGCTTTCTCAATGGCCTTGGACGAGAATAAAACCCATTACCATTGTCATCCAAAGTTCTCTGACGAAGTTCCTAGCTCCAACATTCAACAATGTTATCTTTGAAGTGCAAAACTTTGTTGCTAACCTACATTCCTATGAAGATACTTCTTCAGTCAATACACACTCCGGTTCTTAACACAAAAGATGGAACACAACAATGAGTACAAACCATCTGGTCCATCATATAACCCAAACTACATAGGAAGATGACGTTATGACTCCTACCGTGGACGAGGTAATTACTCAAGTAGAGGAAATGACTTTCTCAACATAAGAATAACACAAACACATAAGGAGAGAGACCAATTTGTCAAATGTGGTAGGATTGGCCACACAGATGTCAAATGTTAACAACATATTTGACAACAAGTATCAAGCACCTAGAGATTTCTCAAATATGCATGTGGCTGATGAAAAGGAATTGTATCCGAACTCTGGTTTCACTGCCAACCTTCAAGAAGTTCATCCATATGAAGGTGCTGATGCTGTCATGGTAGGAGATGAAGTTTATCTCTCCATTACACATGTTGGTTCTGCCATCATTTCTTCTACTTCAGGTATTCTGTCATTAAATGAAATTTTGGTTTGTTTTGATATTCAGAAATCTTGGCTTTCAGTTTCAAAATTCTGTTAAGATTATCCGTGTGGTATGTTTTTTTTGATGCTAATCAAGTGTATCTTATTGATATCCTTAAAGAGAAAGTGGTGTCAAAGGGGCCTCGAAATAATAGATTATATATGTTGAAAAATAAGGAATTTGCATTATATTTCTCAAAACGTCAAGCTGCTGCATCTGAAGAAGTTTGACATTTCAGATGTGGTCACTCAAACTCCAATGTTCTCCAACAACTAAAGTCGAGCACGGAAATTATGGTGAATAAAAGCAGAACAACCCCCATGTGTGAGCCTTGCCATATGGAGAAAGTAGTACGTTGCATTTTTTTCAGTCAAGTCTCATGTTTCTAATCTCTTGGAGAGGATACATTGTGACCTCTGGGGTCCTTATCTCATTGTATCCAATAAAGGTTTTTGGTTTGTGTTTGTGGATGATTGTACTCAGTTCTCATGGTTTCATCCACTTAATAAAGTTGAATTATATCAAATATTTACTGGTTTCAAGGAACTTGTTGATAATATATTTAATACTAAGATAAAGGAGTTTCAGTCAGATGGAAGTGATGAATTTGTAAATCATCCGATGAAGAAGTAACTAGTTGAGAATGGAATTCACCATAAGATTTCTTGTCCATACACCTATGAGAAAAATGGTTGGCCGAAAGACAACATAGACATTATGTGGAGCTTGATCTATCTATGATGTTTCACTGTGATCTACCTTTGCATCATTAGGCTGAAGCTTTCTCTACTGCAATTCATACCATTATCCTTCTTCTCTATGCAGTTTTGGATAATCAAAGTCTTTTTGAGGTGTTCTACAAGACCGAACCAGACTACGCAAGCCTCTGAGTATTTGACTTTGATTGTAACCCTTGGCTGAGACTGTTACAAGCTCACAAGTTAGAACCAAAGTCCTTATAGTGTATCTTCTTGGGATACATCAACCAATACAAAAGGTACAAGTACTTATATCCACCAACTGCAAAAGTTTATATCTCCATACATGCCATCTTTAATGAGGAATGCTTCCAATACAAAGAACAATACAAACATCTTGTTCTAGGTATGAGAAAACTCTGTTGAAGGCATGGCAAGATGCAAAAACTTTTTTCGAGTTCCCACAAGAAGAGCAACAAGTGACTCGCATTCTCAGTGTCCCTCACATTACTCATGTAGTCCCAGCTAAGGTACATGAACAAAATCTTCATTATACTGACTCAGATGCAGAATCTGATCATAATGAAGAAGAAGAAGGCCAATTCTAATTCCTCCACTTGATGCAGTAGCACAAATTCCTAATCTCCATCCTATGCAAACCAGAGCCAAGACTTTGAATTCATAAACCAAATACCAGGTATGCCCTCCCAGCGCTAAATATTCTACTCCAACACCTAAAAATATTGCAAAAGCTTTGAAGCATCCTAGTTGGAACAAGGCTTATCTACAAAGATGGAAAACATTCACATGTTACATACATGGAATCTTGTTTCTCCTACTGAAGAACAATTTGTAAAGCCGTTGGGTATACAATGAGAAGCTAAAGATAGATGGAACTGTTGAGAACTCAAGGCTAGACTGGAGGCCAAAGGTCTTGAACATAAGGAACGCACTGATTACCTAGAACTTTTAGTCATGTTGGCAGAACTGCTACCATTTGTCTGATGATGGACATAGCCACATCTAAATATTGGATAACCAAACAACTAGATGTTACAAATGCATTCTCCATGGGGTTCTCCAAGAGCATGTGTACATGTAGCAGCTTGAAGGCTTTGTTAATCCCGAGAGACCAAAAAACGTTTGCAAACTCACCAAGGCTTTATACTGTCTAAAACAAGCACTCCGAGCCTGGTTTGATACATTTAGTAACTTTCTCATTGACTTTTGTTTTGTGTGTAGAAAATCTGATCTGTCCTTGTTCACATATCATACCAACAACAAAATCATGTTTTTTTCTCTATGTGGACAACACACTGCTCATGGGAAGTGATACAAGCTTGTTGACCCCTTATCACATAGATTCTAAATAAAATACATGGGAGTATCTAAGTACTTACTGGACATAGATATGGAGACACATTCAACTGGTCTCTTCATACACCAAAAAGCTTACATCGAAGACATAGTATATCAAGCTGCAATGTTGGATTGTAATCATATGCCAACTCCTCTGCCTCACCGTATTAAAATACTTGACCCAAGTCGCTCTCCTGAACCAACCTACTTCATGAATCTCATTGGTAAGTTACAATATCTTACAATCACCAGACCAGATATCCAATTTGCTATCAACTTGGTGAGCCAAAGAATGCATTCTTCATCCATTTCAGATTTTTATATGTTGAAGCGTATTCTCAGGTACTTGAAAGGAACATTATACCATGGCTGCACATTAAAAAGGGTACATGTTTGTCTCTTCTTGCTTGCTAACAATGATTGGGCAGGTTGTTGGGAGACAAGATGGTCTTCTACAGGCTTATGCACTTTCTTGGGGTCTAACCTTATCTCATGGTCAGATAACGTCAAAAAAAGTTTTTCGGTCTTCTACAGAAACTGAGTATAGATCACTTACTGCTACAGGTCAAGAAATTACATGGATGTCTAAGTTATTTTGTGATCTTGACATTCCTCAACCTCACACTACAATGCTACTTTGTGATAATTTTTTTGTTGTATACTTGAGTACTATTCCGGCTCTGCATAAAAGTCTAAACATTTTGATATTGCTTATCATTACATAAGAGAGAAATTTTCTTTCGAGCTGATCAAAACAAAACACATCCCAACTGAGATCCAAGTTGCAGACATGTTCACTAAACTCTTCCTCGAAAGGCATTTGAGCATCTTAGGCGCAACTTGGAGTTGAAGTTACACGCATCCCAAGTTTGAAGTGGAATATTAGTGTATCACACACTTAAGCCCACAAGAGTTTAAATCTGAAAGTTCAACATGAGCCCAATGCTCATCTTCACCAACGAGCATCACCAGAACAAGTTTTGTCGAGTTGTAGAGCAGAGGTGGAACATAAGGGAGTGCAACTGGATCTTATTCATAACCATTTTGCTCCCTTGCTATCTTTATGATCTATCTAGAATCTCCTCTTTTACTTTACAGATGTGTGGTTAAAGTCTTTCGTATTGTTCACGAGGCTCTTTATATTTCTTCTATAAACGTTAATGTAAAAGTATTATTCAAAAAACCCTTATCTTGTTTATCACTGTAACAAGAAGTTTTTGTTTCTGTAAATTAATAAGTGATTGGTTACAACCAGAGATTCACATTGATGATGACTATGAAATTCACACGAGGGATGCATGTTTTCCTAAGAAAATCAAAGTGAAAGAGGTTCAGTTACTATTGTTTAAAAACATTTTTTTAGTAATTATCTTGTTTCCCGGAGTTAAGAAATTCATACTCATAAATGTCTACAAAAGTAGACTGAGGTTTCGTCGCCGGTTGGGGGAAGCATAAGAAAAGGTAAATAGAGTTGACAGGTAAAGTCATAATTCTGCTTTTTGCTGGCATGCTCATTTCACACATTTGGTCACTTCCATAATTTATATGCATTAAAACGTGAATTAGTTTTTTTTGCTTAACATGAACTAGTTGAATAAGAGGTTATTCTTTCCCAATAACATCGTGAGTTGAAGTCCTGAGATTATTTTACTTTTATTGAGAGCAAACAGTTGATTTAAATACTCATTATGATATACGCATTCTCACGTCTTATTTCATTTTCACATATATATATAGTTCACATAGTGGGTTTGAGTTAATAGAGAAACATGGGTTTTCGTTACTAGAGATACCATTTCGTTCCATAAATAACTGATAAATCTCTCACTTTCATATAGTTGGGAAGCAATCTCGTTTCTGAAAAATAAAAAGGATTTATTTTTTTGTCAATAAAAATTACATTTATATTATAAAATTGCGCCAATTCAATTATTTAACTTTAAATGATATCAAATTCAGTTTACTTTATCTATTATAAAAGGGCAATTGGGCATTTAAGTTTTGATGGCGACAAAGTTATTTGGAGCATGCAGTATTGGGACCCTCTATTTCAGAGAACACTATATAACACTGTCAATGGTATCTGGAGCATGCAGTATTGGGACATCATTGCCTCCAAAATGGAGGGAAACTTATTTCTGTTTTGAATCTCTCACTCAACCACTAGAAGAAGGGTCACTACTTAGAGACAGTGGAAAATTGAAGGCCAAACAATGTTAGTAGCAGATTGGGAACCGGGCGTAATTCCAGCAAAGCCCGAGCTCATATCAGCGTCAATCTGGCTGGAACTAAGGGATGTTCCACTTCAGTTTATCAACGAAGGGTTTGGAGAATATAGTGGGCTTGATTGGTCACCCTCAATGTCTACATTCCGCAACAGCGAACAAGACAAGCTTAGAAATTGCCAAAGTCCGCACTCTGATTGCAATTTGAGTTGGGTGAAATCAGACGTGCCTGAGTCTCTAGTTCGTGGATGCTGCCGTTCTGCTCTCACTGCAAAGATATAGGTCATGGTATTAAGCACTGCAGAAAGGCCATGATCCTTTGCAAGAATTGCAACTCACAAGCTCATAGTGAGGAACAATGCAAATGCGGATACTCCTGCTAACTCTCGTCACACCAAGGCCATAAGCAGAGACAAGATGACCATCAAGACAGATGTAAATCTTGGTTCGTGTAAATGAGAGGTCATCAACTTGGCTGATTCCTCCCTAGTTAAGCAAGTCCCTGAGAATAATGCAAAATTAAGTGGAGCTCAGATAGCAATGCAACTGTGATCCATCTAGCACACCAACCTTACCTGCTTCCTTAACTAATTCATCATCAGTGGACTCAGACTCTTTTGATGTTGTATTGTCTGATGCTAAGGGTACACAGATCAATCATAAGGATGCACTTATCTACACAGATGTTGTGTCTGAAAGAATAAGAAAAAGAAGAAAACATGGGGAAAGCCCCAAAATCTACATAAGTGTTATATATGTGTACAAAACCATTTTGCTGGAATGTCCAAGGTTTCAATATATTGAGCCATTGTAGAGGATAAAAATCTTGGATAAAATCAATAAGTTTTTGTTGAAATCATATAAACGCATATCAAACAGACGAAGATCGGCAAGTTTATATTTTCTTTGCTGCTGGACTGGTTCTATGAAGATAATTATTCTTTTTTTGAGTTTGTGAAAATATGGTTGGCTTGGCACTTGAGTGTCAAAGTTTTGATAATAAAAAAATCTCTTCATATGGTTACTAACAAAGTGCTATTGCCGAACTCATCTTCATGGGTTTTAATCTCTAGTGTCTAAGCATCAAATTTCAAGAATGACATAAAGATCTTGTGGAGGGAAATAGAGGAGATTGATGTTTTGTATCTGAATCTACTTTGTCATGTATAGTTATGGGCGATTTTAACCAAGTCTTGGATTCTAGTTAGCATTCGTTCTCTTGCTCATTAATTATAAACATGAAGATTCGAGAATTCATGGACTGCCTATCTGCTTCAGAGGTTTCTGATCATAATTGTCTTGGTAATATCTACACTTGGTGGAACAAAACTTAGAAAATCTGGTTGCAAAGAATCTTGATCGGATCCTGGCAAATGATCACTGGAAATGCCCCTTCCCATCTTCTCATTATTTGGAAAACATAATTATCATGCTTCATGTGGAGTGATCCTTCAGTTAAACTCAGTAAAATGGAAAAGACCCTTCAAATTCTTCAAATTTATTCTCCAAAATGAGAATTTCCACTGATTTGCAACAACAGGTACTCTATAAATGTTGTTGGCTCTTCTATGTTTAGGACTGTGGAAAAATTGAAGCTTGACAAAAAAAATTATAAGAGAGTTAGTAGGGACAATTACTCAGGTATAGAGAAGAGAGTGGCTGATGCTAATGAAGAAATGATTCAGAGGTAATCAACAATGTTAGCTTATCCTTCCCAGTTGAATGTTATTTCTGAACTAGAGGCATAGCGTAAGTGGAACATCTTAGTCAAAGCAGAAGAAAAAAAAATCTCCTTCAGAGATCTCGTGTTTTACGGTTTATAGATGGAGACTGCGACTAAGCCTATTATCACAAAATGGTGGCATTGAGAAAGGACATAAGCCATATTCATGTTATAATTGCTCCTAATGGTGACAAACTTAAAATACATGACTCGGTTATGGACCACTACGTTAAATATTTCTCTTCCCTCATAGGCGGCGAGATTAAACAAAAAGATGTTCACTTAGGGACACATGGACCTTCTAATACCCTTCAAATTCAGTCTTCCCATAAGTATATATATGTTCACCAAGAAATTTATAAGGCAAGAGATTAGGAATGTTTTCTTTGCTCTTCCAAAGAATAAGATTTTTGGTATAGAAGGTTATTCCACTGATTTTTCTGTGATTGCTGGGATATAATAACGCATGAAATGTGTGATTATGTAGAGGATTTTTTTTATTCATGGAAGCCTCTTAGATAGATGAATGTGACCAAGCTGGTTTTAATCCCTAAAATCACCAATGCTTCATCAACTTCAGATTTTCGCCATATATTATGTCTTAACACAATCTACAAGGTTACAACTAAACTAATGGCTTCAAAACTTTTCAAAAATCTTGGTGGAATTCATCTCCCCTGCGCAATCAGTATTCATCCCAGGTAGACTTATTTGAGAAAACATTCTGCTACCAACCAATATTGTTCATGGTTACACCAAATGAAATATTGTCCCTAGTGCAATGCTTAAACTCGACCCTAGGAAATCAATTTATTTAGTGAGATGGGATTTTATCCTTTCATCTTTACTTGCAATGGATATCTCGGATAATTATGTTGAATAGGTGAAAGAATGTATGAAAACTCCAACTTTTTCAATTTTGATTAATAGACATACGGGCTGGAAACTTTGCAAGCAAAAAGGGTTTAAGGCAAGGAGGTTTGCCTTCACCCTCCCTTTTTGTTCTCTCAATGGAGTAATTGTATTTCAATCGAGGTTTGATGTTGGATATATCCACTATCACACTAAGACAGCAGAGCTCGATAACGTGATGATATATTTCAATGGTGGTAGTTCTTCTTTGCACGGGGTTAGTGAGGCGCTGGATGAATTTGCTTCTTGATATGGGCTCAAAATGAGTAACCATAAGACTTAACTATTTTGTTCTAGTGTGAAACAAATTGAACCTTCAACTATGGTGAGATATGGATTCACCATTTGTTCCCTAGAAACTATGTATCTCGACCTTTTTCTAATGTCTATGATATTAAAAATCTCAGAGTATGACCCACTGCTTAGTCAGCTAAATGATCCTTTTACCGGATGAGAACCAAGTCTCTTACCTTCGCCAGAAGAGCTCAGTTTCTCAGTTCAATTATTTTAGGGTTAATAAACTTCTCGATTTCCACATTTTTATTGGCTAAAGGTTAATCATTAAAAAAATTGAGTCTTTGTGCTCAAGATTCTTCTGGTCGAGGAAGATTGAGTAAAGAAGCTACACAAAAGTTTCATGGTCGCAGGTCTGTCTCCCTAAAACTAAAGCAGGTCTTGGTCTCCGGAGAAATTCAGGATGGAACCAAACCTTGTGTATGCACTACATTTAGCAACTATTCTCAGAAAACAAATCACTTTTAGCCATCTGGCACCACCATCATAGCATTCAAACATCCATATTATGGCTTATTGTTCCTTTTCGAAATGACTCATGGACTTAGAAAGAGGAAGCTCAATTCAATAGCTCACAAGTTTGTATCCTCGGTTTTAGAATTGGTTCTCATACGAGTTTCTGGTTTGATGTTTGGTCTCTTATAGGACCCTTGATTCATGCTTAAGCCTATGATGGATGTAGAAGAGTCATGATTAATGCTTATGCCAGTGTCGCCGACGTATGTATTCATAATGGATGGATCTTGCCTTTGCCACACTTAGATCATGAGGTTGCGCACACTTACCTCATGCTGATCCATCTCCCCTCTTTGAGTCAGTATGGGGATAAGAGTTATTGGGCTGTGAACAATGTCAAGAACCGCCAATTCCCCTCAGCCAGAACTTGGGAGGCTATGAGACCAAGAGCCCAATGAACACCATTATCAAAACTAGTTAGGTTCAAAGGTAACATCCCAAACCATGCTTTCAAAATGTGAATTAGCTGTCTTGATAGAATGCCTACTAGATTGAAGATTGGTTCATTGCATACATTGACTGCTTGCCCAAAATGATTATTGGGTACTAAATCTAGAGACCATGTGTTGCTGATTTAAGGTTTTAGCTCTAAAATTTGGAGAATTGAGCATGCAAGTCTAAACCCTTCTAAACAAGCTTCCGTCAGTTGAGATGAGCTGTTCTCATGGATGATACATGGCTCCTCCATTGCCCCTCTACACTCAAGAAGATTGTAGCTCAGACCACCATCTACCACATTTGGCATCAACGAAACAACATCCTACACAATGATTTGTTCAGGACAGAGGACTCGGTCTTCAGAACCATAGATTGTAAGATCATAAACATTATCCTTGAGAAAAGACACAAGAGGCGATTCAAAAAATCTCTTGTCTCCATGGCTTCATTAATCTGCTTCGTTATTGTCTCTCAACTTTTATAGTGCTTCCTTGTTTTTATTTTTTTGCCTTGGATGCATTGTTTGTAGGAATTAAATTTTTTAAATTCCTCTTTTCATTATATGATGATATTAACGTTCATGAAAAAAAAAGTTTGATCATCCCACTAATTAATAACTTAGAAAACATAAATCTGTTAAAATAGCTAGAAATAGTATTATGTTAGAACTAGTATGAAAGATTATGTCTAGATTGTTAAAAACAGTATATAGATAGAATATTGGAGAAAAGACAACAAAAGACTTATGTAGTATAAAAAACACTTGAACACTTATCATCAATTAATTTTGAGCTAGAAGTACGTAATAAATTAGAATTTAACAGCTATAAAGTCTATAAAACATATGTTATTTTAGCCATATAATTAAACTTTTTGAATGAAGCGATGAAAATATATTTATGAAGACAATTGATGGTTCTCCCCTCAAAAAGCAATACGTGGAGAACAAGTTTTAGAGTTCGATTGGTTGATGCTATGACTTTAGGTTTTTTTCTTTAGAATTTAGGATGTATTTTTATTGGTTACGACTTTAATATTATGTTGTTATGATTTACTTCTAAATATTTCCAAAGAAATAAATAAAAGCTCTAGAAAAAAAATATTTCGAGAGCTAATATATTTTATTTTCTATTTTTTTTATTCTAAACTCTTTAAAAACTAAAACATGATTATTTTATAATCTGACTCGAAAAATAAAAGAAACTGGTTGTCAAGATCTTCTACGTCCCTTTTCAGTTAACCCATGAATCAGACATAAACCCAAACTGTGAGATTTCATATGAGTTTTAAGGACATGGCAACGGTAGTGGCACTCATCTATTATTGTATCTTCTCACTACACTTTGACTATGATTGGATAAAATTAGCGCAACTAAAAAGAAAAAAAAAGGTGGAGAATATGAGTGAAAAAGAAAATAAGAAAACAATAGATAGTAGAGTAAAACCTTTATTCTATCGGAAAAGAAATAAAAAATGTACTCTAAAAATCACAAAAAGAAAAACAAAAGAATGTACTCCAACCCAGCATAATTATTGACATTTTAATTGGATTAATGCTAACTTGGTGAAAACCAACTTTTGTTTTGTTCCCTCTCTTGTCCTTTCGCTAATTGTACATGACATTGCCTATTTTAAAATATTGTTCTCTTGCATTATGTTTCTTAAGATTTTATTTGTTTTTTCACATCAAACGGATATTCTATCATTTTCGAAAAGGAGGTGGTTTGGGAATCCAGACTGTAATAGAAGAACCAACAAAAAAAACTAATCTCCAATAAAAAGCTTGCGCTATCTTGGCTAAGGTGTCGACCTTATGTTTTGAGCCCTTCGTATGTGGTTAATCTTGAAGTTGTGGAAGCGCTCTTGAAGAGATGCTAACTCTGCTAGTTCCGTTTGAAAAAGCTATCCATGCTGACGAATTCCTTATCATTGAGATTATATCCTTGCAACCCGTCCCGAAATGTTGGCATGTTGTATGCATAATCATATTATCCATAGACCAAATTAGTACATAACGTTCTGAATATAAAGGTGACAAACGTCTCAGCTTATTTTTAACTTCAAAGTTGTTCATTTCCAACTTCGTCCAGCATACCCAATCATATCCACTATAATACTCCCTCCGTTCCCGAAAGTAAGATTTTGTGGGAGTTTTTTTTGTTCCACAAAATAAGATTTTCTAGAATTTTAAGGTACTTTTATTAATTAGTGTTAATGAATTGTATACTTTCAAGAAACATTAATTAAAAATACTTAAACTGTTTAAATTTTATTGGTCAATAGTTATTGGAAACTGCATAATAGAAATAAATAATATAGTTAATCATAAACATTAATTATGTTCTTAATAAACGTGCAAATTCTAGAAAATCCTACTTTCAGGAACGGAGGGAGTATGATTTTGCAGTCCATGTTGCATCTACCAAACAAAAATTCTGCAAGCATAAGGGTTGTGTATTATGTGGCTGCCGTTGTTGTTGTGAATTGTCCTCAGATTTTGAATTAGCATCAAACCAAGCATGCCATTCATTGTGAGCGTGTCTAATTAGATCCACCGGATCACGTGAAATTTCTCTGAATAGCCTTATCATTTTGGCTTTTCAAAGATACCAGATAATCCATGGATATGGATCTCGGTCTAACTCCAGATTTTCTATTGTATTCTTCCTCTAGAATAGATAATCCAGATTTGTGTACATGCTATATATTGGAAAAACGTTTGGACATTATGGTGTTGAGGCTAGGGCCCAAGTTTGTAAAGCAGGGGATGTAGTAACCCTCTCGAAGGTATAAAATGGTCAAGATTAACAAGTTGGAACATGGAGCCACGCTTTTAGGAATCCAAGTATCCTGAGGTATGTTGAGTTTTGATCACGAAAAAATTGACATGATTCGGATAAAAATAGAAGATAGTCGAGCATATATGTTTGGTGGTCGGAGTCATGGGTGATTGGGTCGATGGGGGAGTTTTTATCGACATTTTAGAAACATTCCCGAAGCACGACGCTTTTGGAAGAACATCATATTAAGAAAATATAATGTTGAAAACATAATAACTCGGAAGCACGACGGAATATAAGCATGATGTTCTCGAAGCACGACATTTTTGGAAGAACGTTGTATTGTTAAAATTTATGTTGGAAACATAAAAAGTCAGAAGCATGACGGGAAATAAGCATGAGGGGATAAAAGCACGACAAAGTCTACAGTTAGGCAAAAACCCTAATTTTAGTATTATGGAATATTGTTCGGGGAAGCCGGAGGATCGGGAAAATATTTACCGTGAAGGTTAGAATTCAGTCTGGATTTATTAAAAATATTCAGCACAACAGAACGGGCATAGAAAAATATTCGGGATTGATTGTGGATCGAAAATATGCTGGAATGGTCGGAATCGAGCGAATGGATCGAGAAGCAAGAGATGGCCCGATGCATGAGATCAGAACGTGCTTGCAACTGTCTGGCAAGGTATGTGTCTACAGAAGCATGAGGTATCGCTGTCCATGCAGCCAGTACATGCAGCAAGCCATGTAACAGCACGAGGTGTCGCTGCGTGCAACCGGAGCTTGCGATCAGCCATGTGGAGATGGTGTGGTGCCTTTCATGGAACTCAGACATGATGCTTGACGTCTGGGAGAAAGGGTGGTGCCTTTTATGAGACCAGGGCATGATGATCGACATGTGTGCGCTGTGTGTCACCGCGAATGCAACCGGGATCATGCGGGCTGACATGTGGTCAATCATGTGTCCTCACCTCACTAGTCGATGGCTTTTTGGGAAGACTTAGAGAGACAAGGTCATGTCCTAGGGCTGCGTGTTACACGACGATGTAATTTTCGGTAGTGACCCGAATGACTGTGGACTGTCGTGAAGTGACCCGAATGACTGTGGGCCGCGGTTGGTTGAAAGTTCCTTCTTCTAGCCTTTGTGGTAAATAGATAGGATAATATCGATGTTGAGGAGGAACACGAAGTCACCATGGCCCATGTTAGAGTGCCGTGTTGAATAAAGGGTTTGGAACCCTAGAGTAAGCGTTAACACTGAAATATGGTGTTACGAGTGAGAACTGAGTCGTAGTTAATTGGTATCTTGTTATTCTGATTGATGGTTGTCACTTGGTTGTTAACTTGTATTCATGCAGATTCGCGTTACTTGAAGTTAGATCATGGCAGGGGGTCGGGTCTAACTTAGTAATTGTTTGTTAGTTAATGTTTGAGGTTTATGAAATGTGATTGATTGTTTAGCCTCAGCTTTATTTGCATGCTTAGGCTAGAGTGAATGTTATTTGGGGTTCTTCGGGTTAGTCAATAGGTTGCGGGTAGAGTCCGCCAACTCAGTGAGTGACATTAGGTTACTCATCCAACTTTGTTGTCCTTTTTGTATGTAGCTTTAGTTAAAGATCACCAGGTAGCTTGAAGCTGGACGTTAAAACTGCCATAGTAGATTTTCATGCCTTTTGTAAAGAATATTGTGCTTTGTGTTTAGTTGACTCGATTTGGCAGTAGGCAGGGCCCATACTTGAATTATTTCAATGTATGAATATTTCTTGAATTAATAAAGTAATTATTTTATATTTGCATCATGAGTACACTGATAATTGACTAGTCCAGTCTAAACATTAGGTTTTGGTAGGGGTTGAAAAGCATTAGGCCTCGATCTAACGGAACCGTTAACTCTTGGTACCAATTGCAAGGCCTTAAGCCTTGATTTAGTAGGACGAGTTAATGGATGAACTGGTCTAAGTTACGGAAGACTCTAGCCGGATTGTCCTAACCCGTCACATAGCGGTTCCGGACCATGGTGTTTGGTTGGACGGTCAATCATGTTCTTGTTTGATTGTTGGCTTGCCGGTTGGCTCATTTTATCTCTAATCATGGGTGTTGGTCGGTCTATCGATCATGTTCTTGTTTGATTGTTGGCCGGTGAGTCGACATGTGTCTAGGACGGTTCGGAGGTGTTACAGGGGGCATTCGGGAATCGCATGGTTCACTGATTCATCATCTTCATATCTCGGACAGTGGTTATCACATCGCGTATAGCGGCATGTTAGATTTCCCGTCAAAGCTAGATAACCAAGTGTCATTTGCCATATTAGATGTCACATATTTTTTGAGAGTGTTAACTTCCCAAGCGTAAGTTGTAATTTTATAATACTCAACTCATTTATCATAACTTCAGGATCCCTGAAAAGGAGATTTCTTGCAACCTAATATCCAGATTTTACGATACACAATTCACTGTTTGTATAGCTTAAACTATATTAATCTTTTTTATTGAGTTATGACCTAACTTCGAATAAAAGATATGTTATGAGAAAATACTCTACCATATCAATATCCACTCTCTAAACAATCCGTGGATAAAATTATTTACTGTTATTTTTGGATGGGCTAATTGGTACAGTCGGCATGGCTGATCTCGCAAGGATGAAAAATCCCCATACATGTTTTGATGAACCAAAAGATTTCATTAATTTAATATGAAAACATTGTTTATTAAATTGCATTAAACATAAGAAGTTGTACATGCGTTGCAACAGGCATGAACATGTGAAATACTCGAAACTTTAATTATTGAATTCAATCAAAATAGACCGTTACAAGCTCACAAGTTAGAACCAAATTCCTTATAGTGTGTTTTCTTGGGATACATCAACCAATACAAAAAGTACAAGTACTTATATCCACCAACTGGAAAAGTATATATCTCCATACATGCCATCTTTAATGAGGAATGCTTTCCATACAAAGAACAATACAAACATCTTGTCCTAGGTATGAGAAAACTCTGTTGAAGGTTTGGCAACCTGAAACAACTTTTTTCGAGTTCCCACAAGAAGAGCAACAAGTGACTCGCATTCTTAGTGTCCATCACATTACTCATGTAGTCCCAGCTAAGTTACATGAACAAAATCGTCCTTACACTAACTCGGATGCAGAATCTGATCATAATGAAAAAGAAGAAGGCCAGTTCTAATTCCTCAACTTGATGCAGTAGCACCAATTCCTAATCTCCATCCTAAGCAAATCAGAGCCAAGGCTTTGAATTCATAAACCAAATACTAGGTATGCCCTCCCAGCGCTAAATATTCTACTCCAGCACCTAAAAATATTGCAAAAGCTGTGAAGCATCTTGGCTGGAACAAGGCTTATCTACAAAGATGGAAAACATTCACAGAATCTTGTTTATCCTACTGAATAACAATTTGTAAAGCCATTGCATATACAATGAGAAGCTAAAGATAGATGGAATTGTTGAGAAACTCAAGGCTAGACTGGTGTCCAAAGGTTTTGAACATAAGGAATGCACTGATTACCTAGAACCTTTAGTCATGTTGGCAGAACTGCTACAATTTGTCTGGTGATGGATATAGCCACATCTAAATATTGGATAAACAAACCAATAGATGTTACAAATGCATTCTCCATGGGGGTTCTCCAAGAGCATGTGTACATGTAGCAGCCTGAAGGCTTTGTTGATCCTGATAGACCAAAAAACGTTTGCAAACTCACCAAGGATTTATACGGTCTGAAACAAGCACCCCGAACCTAGTTTGATACATTTAGTAACTTTGTCATTCACTTTGGTTTTGTGTGCAGAAAATCTGATCCGTCCTTGTTCACAATCATACCAACAACAAAATCATGGTTTTTTTCTCTATGTGAACAACATACTACTCATGGGAAGTGATACAAGCTTGTTGACTCCTTATCATAGAGATTATAAATGAAATACATGGGAGTACCTATGTACTTACTGGGCATAGATATGGAGACACATTCAACTGGTCTCTTCATACACCCAAAACCTTACATTGAAGACATATTATATCAAGCTGCAATGTTGGATTGTAATCATATGCCAACTCCTCTGCCTTACCGTATTAAAATACTTGACCCAATTCTCTTTCCTGAACCAACCTAATTCATGAATCTCGTTGGTAAGTTACAATATCTTACAATCACCAGACTGGATATCCAAATTGCTATTAACTTGGTGAGCCAAAGAATGCATTCTTCATCCATTTCAGATTTTTATATGTTGAAGCTTATTCTGAGATACTTTAAAGGAACATTATACCATGGTTTGCATATTAAAAATGGTACATGTTTGTGTCTTCTTGTCTGGTATGACAATGATTAGGCAGGTTGTTAGGAGACAAGATGGTTTATTACATGCTTATGCACTTTTTAGGGTCTAACCATATCTCATGGTCAGATAACATCAAGAAACAATTTCTATGACTTCTACAGAAACTGAGTATTGATCACTTGATGCTACAAATCAAGAGATTACATGGATGTCTAAGTTATTTTGTGATCTTGACATTCCTCAACCTCACGCTACAGTGCTACTTTGTGATAAAAAAAATTGTTGTATATTGAGTACTATTTCGGCTCTGCATAAAAATCTAAACATGTTGATATTGCTTATCATAACATAAGAGAGAAATTTTCTTTCGGGTTGATCGAAATAAAGCACATCCCAATTGAGATCCAAGTTGCAGATATCTTCACTAAGCTCTCCCTTAAAAGGCATTTGAGCATCTTAGGCGCAAATTTGGTCTTGAAGTTACCCACATCCCAAGTTTGAGGTGGAATATTAGTGTATCACACACTCAAGCCCAACATGAGCCCAATGCTCATCTTCACCAACGGGCATCCTAGAACAACTTTTGCCAAGTTGTAGAGCAGAGAAGGAACGTAAGAGAGTGCAACTGGTTCTTATCCATAACCATTTTGCTCCCTTGCTATCTTTATGATCTAGCTAGAATCTCCTCTTTTACTTTACAGATGTGTGTTTAAAGCCTTCCATATTGTTCACGAGGTTCTTTATATTTCCTCTATAAACGTTAATGTAAAAGTATTATTCAAAAAACCCTTATCTTGTTTATCACTCTAACAAGAAGTTTTTGTTTCTATAAATTAATAAGTGATTGGTTACAACCAGAGATTCACATTGATGATGACTATGAAATTCAAACGAGAGATACATGTTTTCCTAAGAAAATCAAAGTGAAAGAGGTTCAATCACTATTGTTTTTAAAAAAAACTTTAGTAATCATCTTTTTTCAAGGAGTCAAGAAATTCATACTCATAAATGTCTAAAAAAGTAGACTGAGGTTTCGTCGCTGGTTGGGGGAAACATAAGCAAAGGTAAATAGAGTTGACAGATAAAGTCATAATTGTGCTTTTGGCTGGCATACTCATTTCACACATTTAGTCACTTCCATAATTTATATGCATTAAAAACATGAGCTAGTTTTTTTTGTATAACATGAACTAGTTGAATAAGAGGTTATTCTTTTCCCAATAACATCGTGAGTTGAAGTCCTGAGATTATTTTATTTTTATTGAGAGCAAACTATTGATTTAAATACTCATTATGATCTACGGATTTTCACGTCTTATTTCATTTTCGCGTATATATATAGTTCACATAATGGGTTTGTGTTAATAGAGAAACATGGGTTTTTATTAGTAGAGATACCATTTGATTCCATAAATAACTAATAAATTTCCCACTTTTATACAGTTGGAAAAACAGTCTCGTTTCTGAAAAATAAAGGATTTAAATTTTTGGTCAATAAAAGACTTACATGTATATTATAAAATTTAGCCAATTCAATTATTTAACTTAAAATGGTATCAAATTCAATTTACTTTATCTATTATAGAAATGACGATTAGGGCATTTAGTTTTTGATAACGACAAAGTTATTTAGAGCATGCAGTATTGGGACCCTCTCTTTCAGGGACACTACATAACATTGTCAATGGTATTTGAAGAATGCAGTATTGGGACATCATTGTCTCTAAGATGGAGGGAAACTTATTTCTGTTTTGAATCTCACACTCAGAAACTAGAAGAAGGGTCACTACTCAGAGAGTGGGGAAAATTGAAGGGCAAACAATGTTAGTAGCAGATTGGGAACCGGGTGTACACTACAAGAATACAAGGACATAACGATTACAGAATTGGTTGTAATTTGGTCGTAAATAAAACATTATGACCAAATTACTACTAAATCCA